>JAOPHQ010004671.1:0-7500 GCA_030340625.1 Merluccius polli | reverse complement strand
TGTGTGTGTGTGTGTGTGTGTGTGTGTGTGTGTGTGTGTGCTTACGTCTTTCTCCTCTCCTCATCCTTCAGGACTTCATAGATGCCCACCAGCTGACAACAAACAACAACAGTCTTTAGTGTGTGTGTGTGTGTGTGTGTGTGTGTGTGTGTGTGTGTGTGTGTGTGTGTGTGTGTGTGTGTGTGTGTGTGTGTGTGTGTGTGTGGGGTACCTGTCTGAACTGGCTCTCTGCATTCTCCGCCTTGTTCTTGTCGGGGTGGAGGGTGAGGGTGAGCCGCCGGTAGGCCTTCTTGATCTCCACCGGCGAGGCATCCTATGGCAGGGGGAGGGGGGGGGGGAGAGGGAGAGGGGGGGGGGGGGGGGGAGAGGGGGGGGGGGAGAGAGAGGCTACTTATTAAAGCATGCATAGCGAGAGTCAGCTTCATATTTAGATTCTGGGGACGTATGGTGAACATCTACCTTCCCTCTGTGAACGGGTTAATGTATGAAACATGAAACCATGAATGATCCATATGGATGAACGGGTTAATGTAAGAAACATGAAACCATGAATGATCCATATGGATGAACGGGTTAATGTAAGAAACATGAAACCATGAATGATCCATATGGATGAACGGGTTAATGTAAGAAACATGAAACCATGAATGATCCATATGGATGAACGGGTTAATGTAAGAAACATGAAACCATGAATGATCCATATGGATGAACGGGTTAATGTAAGAAACATGAAACCATGAATGATCCATATGGATGAACGGGTTAATGTAAGAAACATGAAACCATGAATGATCCATAAGGATGAACGGGTTAATATGAAACATGAAACCATGAATGATCCATACGGATGAACGGGTTAATATGAAACATGAAACCATGAATGATCCATACGGATGAACGGGTTAATATGAAACATGAAACCATGAATGATCCATATGGATGAACGGGTTAATGTATGAAACATGAAACCATGAATGATCCATATGGATGAACGGGTTAATGTGAAACATGAAACCATGAATGATCCATATGGATGAACGGGTTAATGTAAGAAACATGAAACCATGAATGATCCATATGGATGAACGGGTTAATGTGAAACATGAAACCATGAATGATCCATACGGATGAACGGGTTAATATGAAACATGAAACCATGAATGATCCATATGGATGAACGGGTTAATATGAAACATGCGTCTCTTGGCGTCACCGCCGCGGTAACCCAGCAGCTGTGCGGACGTGCGTCGCCAGCCGGCGCGTTTAGTGTGCGTGGCACACACACTACACACACACACATATATATATATATATTACACACACACACACACACATTACACACACACACACACACACACACACACATTACACACACATTACACACACACATATATATCCCGCGTCAGCGACCCGCCACATATACACCGCTACTGTCCATATCCTACGGGAACGTAACGGGGATGTAACGGGGATGTAACGTGAACGTAACGGCGACGTAACGGGTCTACGGGGGAACATCACCCATCTCGCTCCCATGACCCGGACCGGCCGGGACCGGGACCGGGCCGCGGGCCGGACCTACCCGGTCCACGGAGAGGAACTGGTAGAAGGTCTGCGGGACCTCCTCCACCAGGTCGAACAGCTCCAGGTCCGCGTCCCACGCGGAGACCCCAGACAGGACGGCCCAGGAGGAGCAGCGGGGAGCAGGACCACATGCTGGACCCCCGAGTCACGGACTCATACAGTCCGCCTTGGTTCACTAGTACTGGTCCCGGTCCGGTCCACTAGTCCGCTACTACACGCCGTGTGAGTGGACGCAGCCGCCAGCGACACACACTACCAGAGTACTTCCGGGAGCGGCGGGCGCCGCTTTCAAAATAAAAGTATAGTGCATAGCACACGACAAGTGTGGCTGTTAAGATGATAATTTAATTCTATCACATTCATGTTTTTTTTAAAAGCCTCTTAATGAATAAATGTCTTTATGTCTTCATGTCCTTAGCTGTGCAGAGTGGATGGGAGCACCACCCGGTGGCCCCGCTAGGGGGCGCTGAGGGCCCAGGATCAGGGAGGTCCTCTGGTGCGGGACCAGGGGCGTACACACTTTGTCAGGGACCCTGGTCTGGGTCCGACATGGGCCCCCATCCCTAAAACCCTAATTACTGTCTGTTTATGAAATGGCGCTAAATACTGTACTAAATGAACTGCTGTACATGTATATTGTTATTTTTTTACTTTTTGATAACTTACTTTTAAAATGATTTTCTTATACCTACTGTAGGCCTATATAGTTGTATTGTTATTTGTTTTTCATATCTTATATAGGCTATTCGTATCTTATTGTTTCATAAGATAATTGTTTAATAAGATGAAATGCTTCTTTAAACAAGTATTAATGCAGGTTGTACCTAACTGTGTACATGACAAATACAACTTGAAACTTGAATTCAAACAGTAAACATTACTGTCTTTTATCATCGGGATTTAAATACGGGACGATACACACGCCACAGCAGCACACTCAAATCCAGAAGCTTTAATGTTTTATATTTACAATACAAAAAACACACAACAAGATATGAACAACAGTTGTAACCGACATTAAAATATCACACCAATAAGCGATCCGACAAAAATGTCCTTTGTTGATACGATCATGTAGCTAAGCACAAGCCGGTAAAGCTAGCTGGAAACGCTAATTCAACTGTAAACTTTCTGAGGTGACTTTGTACACGTGATGAGTTTTGAAAACGGATGTCACATCATGACAAATGGAAAATAAAGTGTAAATATGGCCAATGTGTAAATACTCAAGAAAATGGGGGGATTTTGAGGTAGAGGAGCATTTTCAAGTTAGGAATTAAAGACCATTGACTAATATACTAAACAGTTTGTGGAACTATACCTAAATTAATTTCATTGGAATAATGTCTATAAACACATCTGGAATGATCAAAGTACAATCAAGGTTTATATTTAATTCAATTTCCAGAGATTTCTAGATTTTCCTAGTGCAAGTGTCTTAGATTTGAAACGGCTTTTCATGTGAAACAGAAACCCACAGAAATCAGTTGGCCTCCATGTTGACTCCCTCCTTCCTGCTTCCCGGAAAGACGGGTTTCCTCCTTCCTCTCCCACGGAAGTAAACTCTCAGAGCGAGGGTTTGACCCCCAGTGTCCCCCCAGTGTCCCCCCAGTGTCCCCCCCGGGTGAGTCTACCGTCTCAGCGGGTGAGCCGGCCCTCCCGGTTCCCCCACCACCAGCCGGGGCACCAGGAGGTCCGCCTTACTGCTGCTGGGTCCGTACAGGTCCGCCAGCTTCCCCAAGTCCACGGCCCAGTCCGACCCGGAGCTCCGGGACCCCAGGGACCCCAGGGAGCTGAGCGACTCGGCCGCCGAGCCGCTGCCCTCGAAGGCGTACGTCTGCAGCGAGTCGTAAGGGGGCGCCGCGGAGTCCAGGTCCGCCTCCGCCAGCCTGCTCAGGATGAACTCGCGGAAGATGGCGTTGTCCGGCGGCGGCGGCGCCATAGTCACCGCCGCCTTGCGTCGCGGCTCGTCTCTGCGGCGCGACGTGAGCTCCGGCGTGACGTCGTAGCGGCCGGCGCCCTCGCCGTCCCGCGCGGCGTGGAGGTGTCTGAGCGCCGCCATGTCGAAGGCCTCGGTGTCCTCCTCCCCGCCGCCCTCGTCGTCGTAGTGGACGATGTTCTCCCGGACGTCGCGGTCGTCGTCCGGGAGAAACGGATTCCGCCTCCGCCGCCTCGCGGTGATGACCAGCAGGACCAGGCCTGCGGAGACAGGAAGTCGAGGGTGACGAGAACAGGAAGTATAGTGTTAAATGAACAGGAAGTACAGTGTACCGCCAACAGGAAGTACAGTTTTAAATGAACACGAAATACAGTGTACCGCAAAAAGGAAGTACAGTGTTCAATGAACAGGAGATACAGTGTACCGCCAACAGGAAGTACAGTGTTCAATGAACAGGAGATACAGTGTACTGCAAAGAGGAAGTACAATGTTCAATAAACAGGAAGTACAGTGTACCGCAAACAGGAAGTACAGTGTTCAATGAACACGAAATACAGTGTACCGCAAAAAGGAAGTACAGTGTTCAATGAACAGGAAGTACAGTGTACCGCCAACAGAAAGTACAGTTTTAAATGAACAGGAAATACAGTGTACCGCCGACAGGAAGTACAGTGTTCAATGAACAGGAAATACAGAGTACCGCCAACAGGAAGTACAGTGTTCAATGAACAGGAAGTACAGTGTACCGCCAACAGGAAGTGCAATACAGTTCCAGGTTAACCTAATCGGAAGTACAGTGTTTGTAGTACACCAACAAGGCAAGACTTTATTTTTGCCTCGTCAGCGACATTAATGAATAAAACGTCACCTCATCATTGTACTCCAGATGTTAAATATTTTCAAATTATCCAGGAAATATTCAGGAAATATTCAGGGAATATTCTGGAAGGAAAATAAGCGACGTAGTAAGCAACGTACAACATTGGTTAAAAAAATGTGACAGCAGGCCTATTATGTCTCCCGAAAAGAAAAGGCGGTGTGACCATGTTCTGACAAGACTAGCAAACACCGTCCCTGTCTCATCATCATCATCATCATCATCATCATCATCATCATCATCATCATCATCATCATCATCATCATCATCATCATCATCATCACCCACGGACGTAATTTACGGGGGGGACACGGGGGACATGTCCCCCGCACTTTTTCAAAAGGCCGTTTTAGTCCCCCGCACTTTTTACCGTCCAAAAACAATGTTACGCTATAGTGAACAGAGACGGGTCAAGCACTAGGACCAAGCGGAAAACTGCCGCTCAAGCTGATTGTTCGCTAGCAGAGCCGGGAAGACGTGTCTTAAAGAGACAGGCGTCATTTTAATAGGCTCATACAATATAAATATCTGAACTTGCACCTATTATTTCAAGAATCATGAAAGGCTTTCAGCAAATATTAAGGTGCTATTAATTACATATTAATAAGACAAATCTACCACATAATAAGTTAAACTACACAAAATGAGACAGGCCTATAGACAATTCTAGTATTGGCTGTATCAGATTGTGATGCCAGCTGAACTAACACACCTAATGAAACATAAAAATCAAATGTTTTACCCATTCAAAATATTAAATGACTTACTAATTAATTATCAAAATTAATCAGAATATGTGCTTCAACTAGCTCTCTCTATTTTGACCATACATGTGTTTGTATCCCTGTTAATGCCTACACATAACACAACACTTGTACTTGTACTTTCAGTACTTGAGTAGTACATTTTAAAATACTTCTACTTGCAATACTTAAATACAAAACATTTTGAATACTTTAGTACTTCCACTGGAGTATGGTTTTTAAAGAACACTTCTACTTCTACTCAAGTCACTTTTTTGATATAGTACTTGTACTTCTACTCAAGTCTTGGTCTCCAGTACTTTATACATCTCTGTGTGTATTACACCAGAACATAATAGTAGTCAGTAATTGCAGACCATGCTCCAAGGAAAATCAATGAAAGAGGGAGATCATTTTGAATCTGAAAACATGGTAAAATGCACCAGAATGCGGGAAATTGCAACTACTTCTTTCACATTTTTCTGGGGGAGGACCCCCAGACCCCCCGTTTAAATATGTCCCCCCCACTCTCAAAACGCTAATTACGCCCTTGTCATCACCACATCTGTTCCTGTCTACCACTGAAACACAATCAGCCCCTATTCTGCCCTTCACTGGACCTGGGGGGAAAAAACCCCAACATTTCATCAACAGCTAATATAGCGTTAGCCACAACAGACCCATTCACACACAATCACTCCATGACAGCCGCATCATCTCTGCAATCAGGACCGACGATCACCATGGCACCAGGAACAACACAGGCCAATCAGAGACCCTATGTATGCCTAAAGGATTCTGGGTAACCGTTTACAAAGACGCTCTCAGACTCGGCGTCTGTCTCGTTATCGTCCGCTCGGTCGATGAATGCGCTTCGCCCGTATCTTCTGATTGATCAGTAAATGGGGTCGTCGTGGAAGCGCCGCCTCTCAGGCAAAAATAATTTGCTCCAGAGAGTACATTGGATTTTGACACTGGCTGTAGGATCCCCAGCTCTCTGCCTCTCATTACGTCCTGTGGTCATAACACAGCGCCGTTACTTCACGTTGAACCTGCAACATAATAATAATAATAATAATAATAATAATAATAATAATAATAATAATAATAATAATAACATCCACCCATCCATCCATCCATCCATCCATCCATCACTCCATCACTCCATCCATCCATCCATCATCCATCCATCCATCCACCCATCCATCCATCCATCCACCCAGCGATCCATCCATCATCCATCCATCATCCATCCATCCACCCATCCATCCTCTCATCCATCCATCCATCCATCCATCCATCCATCCTCTCATCCATCCATCCATCCATCCATCCATCACTCCATCCATCCATCCATCCATCCTCCCATCCATCCATCCATCCATCATCCATCCATCCATCCATCATCCATCCATCCATCCATCCATCCTCTCATCCATCCATCCATCCATCCATCCATTCATCCATCCATCCATCCATCCATCCTCTCATCCATCCATCCATCCATCCACCCATCCATCCATCATCCATCCATCATCCATCCATCCACCCATCCATCCTCTCATCCATCCATCCATCCATCCATCCTCTCATCCATCCATCCATCCATCACTCCATCCATCCATCCACCCATCCATCATCCATCCATCCATCCATCCATCATCCATCCATCCATCCATCCATCCATCCATCCTCTCATCCATCCATCCATCCATCCATCCATACATCCATCCATCCATTCATCCATCCATCCATCCATCCAGCGATCCATATCCTCCAACAACATCACTCTGTTTAATCAGCACTGTAAGTGGTTGGACTACCAGATCTCCTGTAAGATACGATAGACATTATTAATCCCAGATGGGCTCTGTTGGGTATTTTGATATTAAAATCGTATGTAAGGTTTTACCAGATTAGTAAATGGTAAACAAAAATGGACTGCATTAGCGCACAGCGCTTTTCTATCCGGTGGCGTAACAATATCTGCCTCACATTCACTTTTACACATTCATTCAAACACACTTTCATAAGACACTGACGGCGGTGTCAACCATGCCAGGGGACAACCAGTTAGGGTGAGGTGCCTTGCTCTGGGACACTAGGAGGAGCAGGGGATGGAACCAACAACCTGCGCCCATCCATCAGCCACACACACACACACACACACACACACACATACAACTAAGTCTAGAAATAATACGGGTCACGAACCCACATGCACTCTGTGGCTCTTTATAGTGCATCTCCTGACCTCCTACCGCCCTAACGTCTCCCCCACAGCGCCCCCTGGAGGGCGCCGTGGGTTTCCCTCACCCAGTAGGATGAGGAGGCAGGCCAGGATGGAGAGGAAG
>JAOPHQ010004670.1:0-53580 GCA_030340625.1 Merluccius polli | reverse complement strand
CTCTCCTGCTTTTTCCCCTCTTCTCCTTGTTTGTGACCGCATGGCACCCCGGGGAGCGGGGGGGGGGCATGGGTGGTGACCGGGTGCGTCGCACCGGCAGGCGGACCCGCTCACTGAGTTTCCCCGCACCGGCGCGTCCGCAGGCGGAGCAACTTTTCTGTGCGCCGCGCGGCTGAACCGCGCGCCCGCCGCGTCTCCGGTGCTTTTTTTTCTTTCTTTTTTTTGGTACTTTGTCGTCGTCGCTTGTCGGTCGGTCAACATGCGCGGCCGGGCGGCCGGAGTGGGCCAATAGGATAGCTGCTTGGCACGGCATGCACTGAACACGTGTGTGATCACACGCAGCATTGAGTGAAGGGAGAGAAAGACGCAAAGCGCTGCGTTCCAAGTTTCATATTAGTATATGTAAATGGCATCGGCGCATTATTTGTTCGTACTCGCCGATACCGATGCCAGCATTTTAGCGCGGTATCGGGGCCCCTCCCGATACTAGTATCGGTATCGGTGCAACACTAGTTACTAGGGACAGGATGGTTACGATACACACATCCGAGTCACACTGGAGGCGGCTGCGCGCGTCTCGCTGGATAATGGCGAGAGCTGCCATTATTCACCGTGACTTTATGTGTAGTTTAAACACACGGCGTTCAACTTCCCATCCCGCCGCTCCCTCAGGGCCCGCGGGCGCGGCGGGCGGCTGGCTGACAGATGACAGTGTCCAGTCTCCAGCAGGGTGGAAAATGAAGGCCATCGGAGAAGAGAGAGAGAGAGAGAGAGAGAGAGAGGAGAAAGTGTTGCTCGTCCCTGGAGTGGACTTGAGCGAGGGGAGGGGGGGGGTGGACAGCATCCCAGTAGCCATCACATCGCTGCCACGGCGACAGGTTCCACAGTGCCGCCGCCTGTCCGCTTGTGTTTGTGTATGTCTGCGTGCGTTTGTCTTCGCATGTGTGTTTGTGTGTGTGCGCTTGTGTCTTCCTGACAGTTGATATGTCTGGGTTTGCATGCAAGTGTGTCTCTGTCTGTGTGTGTGTGTGTGTGTGTGTGTGTGTGTGTGCGCGCAACGCTTGTGTGTTTCTGTGTGTCAACGTGTGCATGTGTTAGTATGCGTGTGCGCCTCTGTATTTGGTTCCCCCCCTGGGGACGGCAGTTTGGTTCCTCCCTGGGAGACAGGAGTGATGGAGCAGTCCTGGTGAACTGGCCTCCGGGGGGGGGCGGCCGTCTCCGGGCGTCTGAAGGGCCCTCAGAATTGACGCCCTCAGACGGGGACCCTGGGAAGCGTTGCCGTGGAGACGAAGAGCCCTGCCAGCCAGCGGGACTGGGAGGGAAGGCCGTTCGCTGTGGTTGCAGACACCACTGGCTCTACATGCAAATACACCGAACGGATACACACCGCTTATATCATACACACACATATACACACCCCTCATATTATATTCACACGCACAAACACACACACACACCTCATATCATACCCACAACACACACACACACACACACACACACACCTCATATCATACCCACAACACCCACACACACACACCTCATATCATACCCACACACACACACACACACACACAGCCTCCCCCAGCTGTCGGATCTGACAGCTGAGAGATGGGCAGGCCTGCAACCCGGAGCATAAACCCTGTGAGGAGGAGGGGGGGGGGGGGGGGGCTCAAGGTCAAAAACGCTCCTCCATCTCTAGTGGCGCCGGGTTCAGGACCATTATTCACGCACTCACAACGTGACGTCTAAAGGCTGCGCTGTCCTTCCTGCATGCTGCGAACAAAGTGAGCGGGATCTGTGTGTTGCTAGGGCCCCTTGGTGTGTTGCTAGGGCCCTGTGTGTTGCTAGAAGCGCAGGGTGTGTTGCTAGGGCCCTTGGTGTGTTTCTAGGGCTCTGAGTGTTGCTAGGGGCCCTTGGTGTGTTTCTAGGGCTCTGAGTGTTGCTAGGGGCCCTTGGTGTGTTTCTAGGGCTTTGAGTGTTGCTAGGGGACCTTGGTGTGTTGCTAGGGGCCCGGGTGTGTTAGCACCCGGGCCCCTAGCAACACGGCTATGGCCCTAGCAACACACCCAGGCCCCTAGCAACACACCATGGCTGCGTTGCTAGGGGACCAGTGTGTGTTGCTAGGTGTCAAGGTGTTGTTGCTAGGGGCCCTTGGTGTACAGTGGTTCCCAGTGTCAACCATTAGAGACACATTATAAAACGGATGAACTGCTTCCACCCCAATGATTATGGTCCAACCATATGAACCTTTAACAAACATTTAACAATCATTTAAGACTTTAATTACTTTTTTGTTTATTTACTCCAATCAACAGTCTAGCCTCCAGTCATGATTGATAAATCATTAGTCGACACGCTTCATTAGTAATCAACCATTAATATATTATATAACCTTTGTTTCTGCCGTAATCCTCACTACACATAAAATGGACTTGACTTACATGTCCTACACTCACATACATGTGCACCGTGTCACACGCTAAACACATACCAAGTCCCCATACACATCCAGACACCTGTATATCTATATATACACACATACCTCACACACACACACACACACACACACACACACACACACACACACTCCTCCACAAGCGAGGGTTGGCAGCTCGGTGAGATTAATTGTGCAGGGAGCGTTTGCATGGCGGTGCATGTGAATTCATCCTGTCAGGAAGTAACAAGCCAGGGAAACACGAAGCGTCTTCCTCCCATCTGGGCCGCTCAGAACCGGCCGTGAATCGGACCGACACACACAACTCTCTCTCTCTACATTGACGGGTGTCTCTCGCCCCTTCTCATCTGATATCAACGCAGAACAAGCCGCGCGCCGCCCCGCCTGTCAGTTCTCCGTGTTCCCCATCGCACGGCGAGGTGGAGGAGCCGGCCAGATGTGTCCAGATGTACAGGCGCCATCAGACTGACTCCTGCCGCCTCCTGCTGCTCCTCCAGAGAACACAAGATGGATGGCGATCGATGGTCGTAACACCGCCTGTTATTGCTCATAGCTAGATGGCAGATTATATTGTTTTAGTCGTAGTTGTTGAAATTAATTATATTTGTATATTTTCAGTCACAGAGTCGTTGTCATGACACTGCATAGTATGCCGACTAGTATGTGACAATTTAATAAGGGAATAACTTGATGCAAAGGCAAGGATCAATAATGTCGTTAAAGGTCTGGCAGGTTACGCGTCGCTCAAATATCGATCCTGTTGGTTTCTCAAACACCATTAGGATCGACACAACGGTCTCCACAGTCCTGTATCTCCTCAGTAACTACTCCATCCATGTTACTAGTGGAGGTCTCCTCAGTAACTACTCCATCCATGTTACTAGAGGAACATCTCCTCAGTAACTACTCCATCCATGTTACTAGTGGAGGTCTCCTCAGTAACTACTCCATCTATGTTACTAGTGGAGGTCTCCTCAGTAACTACTCCATCTATGTTACTAGTGGAGGTCTCCTCAGTAACTACTCCATCTATGTTACTAGTGGAGGTCTCCTCAGTAACTACTCCATCTATGTTACTAGTGGAGGTCTCCTCAGTAACTACTCCATCTATGTTACTAGTGGAGGTCTCCTCAGTAACTACTCCATCTCTGTTACTAGAGGAACATCTCCTCAGTAACTACTCCATCTCTGTTACTAGTGGAACATCTCCTCAGTAACTACTCCATCTATGTTACTAGTAGAAGGTCTCCTCAGTAACTACTCCATCTATGTTACTAGTGGAGGTCTCCTCAGTAACTACTCCATCTCTGTTACTAGTGGAGGTCTCCTCAGTAACTACTCCATCTATGTTACTACTGGAAGGTCTCCTCAGTAACTACTCCATCTATGTTACTAGTGGAGGTCTCCTCAGTAACTACTCCATCTATGTTACTAGAGGAATGTCTCCTCAGTAACTACTCCATCTATGTTACTAGTGGAGGTCTCCTCAGTAACTACTCCATCTCTGTTACTAGAGGAACATCTCCTCAGTAACTACTCCATCTATGTTACTAGTGGAGGGTCTCCTCAGTAACTACTCCATCTCTGTTACTAGAGGAACATCTCCTCAGTAACTACTCCATCTATGTTACTAGTGGAGGGTCTCCTCAGTAACTACTCCATCTCTGTTACTAGAGGAACATCTCCTCAGTAACTACTCCATCTATGTTACTAGTGGAGGTCTCCTCAGTAACTACTCCATCTATGTTACTAGTGAAGGGTCTCCTCAGTAATTACTCCGTCTCTGTTACTAGAGGAACATCTCCTCAGTAACTACTCCATCTCTGTTACTAGTGGAAGGTCTCCACCTGCCAGAGTAGCCTATCTTCTAGATCCACCACAAACATGGCCAGAGGACCTCTGAGGAACTGTTCACACAGGTTTCAGAGTAATCCAGAGTAGATTCAACAAGGAACGAACACGCAAACAAATATGAAATCAAGACAGAAAAGAAAGCAGCCGGTATTGATCGTCTGGATATTGATTGTTGGACCATCAATAGCGGCCGCAGCTCATTGGTGGTGTCTGGACACAGCGGTCTGTCTCTGTCTCTACCTCTGAATATCACAGATGAACTGCAGCTAGCGGCTAGCCCACCGGGACGCCTTTAACTGGAGGTAAACTTATCGTGGTTTAACATGTTTTGGATATTGCTTTGTAGAAATTCTTCATCAGAAAACTCAACATATTTATTATTTTCCTTGTTGTTGGTCTGTACTGTACAGCTCACAGGGAATATTTGAACGGGAATTTCCTTTCGGTAGTAGAGAAATACCAAAGAACTTACTTAGGTTATATTGAAGTGACAATGTCTTCGTGTTCAACCCGTCTTGCAGACTGGAGCAGCAGCGGCAGGAGAAGCACGTCGGAGGGGCGCGGCCAGCCTGCGGGTTAAGTTAATGAACGGTGAACGATGAGTTTGATTGTTTTTACTGAACAAACTTGAATGAACCGGTCGGACTCAGCAGCCGCCTCCAGACCAGGCAGGGTATCCGCAGGTTTCAACCGGTTCAATTTAAAGACTTTTGAATACCACTTAGAGCACAATGTAATAGCATTTTCACGGCCCAACGGCGTAAAGGTAAACGACGGTCCTCAGCCTGGAATTGTTTTATAAGTATACCTGTATTTGTATTGTTATTTGTTTATTTGTCAGTTTATCGCGGCAGTGCTGCTGGTCTGACAGCAACAGTATCCTGCTGAACGCCCATTAACTTCTGGCGCCTGTGCAGCGGTCAACACAGCTTGCGCCGCCCGAGGCAAATTAATATCTATTTCACATAAATACACAAACGATTGACATTTATTGAGTTTTTTTTTTCCTGTCCCAACAGTCACAAAAAAATATTATTATATATCATTGCAATGCCTTTGTGTAAGGCCGTACGCCATTCAAAGGCTTTTTTAATATGTTTAATACCTCTGCGGGTACCCTGCGAGGAGACGCCGCATCCCCCCCCCCCCCCCCCGCCCCCCCCCCAATATCTCCATGCGAGAGGTTTCATGGTGTCCACATCGCTACGCTTGTAGGACACCCCGCGGCCCCGGTGCGCCGCCGCCCCCCTCCCGCCTCCAGCGGGGCACGTTTCTTACGTTTCCCATATCCATGACAACGGGTGTGTGTTGTTTGTGACCTTTAGCTGCACTGATGCGAGGACAACACAAAGGTTGACGTAAACGTCCTTTTGTCGACCTGGCGGGGCGAGGGGAATAAGAGTATCTTACGGTGGGAGCAATGAATCACGCGGTGAAAGGCCGCTTCGCCGTCGCCAATAAGCCGAGAGATATGACTCTGAGCCAGGAGAGAGAGCGCTCCTCTGCTCCTGTGTGCTGTCCACAGCCACTGAATGGAGGTTTGTAAAGAAAGGCTCTTAAAGGCGTAACAAAGCAGCGCATTAATCATTCACAAAGTCCTCCGGGATGTGTGTGTGTGTGTGTGTGTGTGTGTATTGTTGTTTGGGTTGTCGATGCAAAAAAAATAAAAAATCGGAGAAAATAAATAGTTTTGGAGTCTTAAAGGTCGAGCAGATTAAGGGATAATACTCTGGATGAGATACACACACACACACACACACACGCACACACACACACACACACACACACACACACACACGCACACACACACACACACACTGTGCATGAGGGTCCAAACTTGCTCTATTCACACTGATTTTATAGCGGCGGCTTATCGGAGCGCAACCTGCAGATAACCCTGTTTAGGCCGGCCGATAAGGGCTGGGACCCAGACTGGGAGTCACCGCTCTGGGAGCCGCAACCGGCTCCTCCTCCACCCCCTTCTCCACCTCCGGCTGCTCTGAAGGGCGGTCAGGGCCACAGCCAGAGAGGAGCATGGGGAGGGGGGGGGGGGGGGGGGGGGGTAGTGGGGGGGGGGGGGGGGGGGGGGGGGGCTCTTGACTTAAGGGCCCTTGCAGCTCTTTTTTCCCCCATCCCCTTCATCTAGAGCTCGGACTAGCAGCGTGTTCAATGACTTTATTCAATGAGAGAACGCTGTCAGGTGATTGGCTGATAGCGGGGGGGGGGGGGGGGGGGGGGCAGATAGCGCGGCGCGAGGGTGTTTGACTTTGACAGCTGAAAGGTTTCGGGGTTTGAACCCATATGTCCACACAGCCTACCTGTAGGCATCCCAGAGGCCTGACCCCTCTGACCCCCTGCACAATCATGACATCATGGATCTGAATTCACCATAAGTCGCTTTGGATAAAAAGCTAAATTGTAAATAGTAGTGATAGAGAATGTGTGTGTGTGTGTGCGTGGGAGTATATATTCATATGTGTGTAACTATGTATGTGTGTGAGGATGTTTACATATGTGTGTGTGAGCGAGTGTGTATGAATATGTGTGTGTATAAAAGTGTATGTGCTTCCCCACATCCCCTAAACGCCGCCCATTTTCCACATTCCTGTCTGCTAATGAACGCCGGTAGAAGCTAGTCTAATGGAATTACACTTTAATGACGTTGGGAGCCTTAACGGCAGTAATTAATTACCTCCTTCTGTCTGAGACCTTCCCACACTCCTCTCCCCTGAACGTTATAAACCCCGGTAATGGCCTACTCCCCGGACGACCTGCGCGTTCGCTCCCGCTCCCTTTAAGACGCTCGCCAAACCAGGCGCCGAGGCTGCCAGCGCGGTGCTTTGCGGCGCGCTTACGGGGCTCTCTGCTCCACGCGCGTTTTGGCGAGGCGTCTGGGTGTCGAGGCTGTGGAGGCTGTGGAGGTTTTTGAGGTCGACGCTGACGAACCTGAGCGTCTGCCAAACCACTCTGGTTCTTGGAGGGGTTTTTTCGGTTTGATCCATCGGTTGTTCTTCTAAAGCTCTTCTTGGAGCCAACGTTTTCTTTAACATGTTTGCTAATTCGCTAACACACTTATATTATGCACCAAAGAATACAAAAATGGAAAACAACAGCATAGTCTTATACTTGGCATACTGTGTCCTGTACTGCTGTGGCATCCAAATTCCCATCTAGGATCAATAAAGTACTATCTTTTCTTATCAATCTGCGGAAAGTTGTTTTTTCACAGTTCTGTTGTGACCGTCAAGTCATTGAATGGATCCTCCCAGACAGCTGTAACATATACGCATATTGATTTCTTCTGGTTTCACTTTCTATCGACGGTAACGCCTTCAGGCCGCCGTCTCGCCGGACTACAGAACCTCAGCTCCTGGTTGGTCCTCATGACAGACGTAGCAACGAAAGGTTGGTAGAAAAGTGGGCACCAACACTGCCAATGAATCTTTGGAACGATCGAATGACCTTGCTCTGTGATTTAAGCGTTTCCCGCTTGACCAAACCTGCCAATTGGATCCATCTCTAATGACATGGCACACGGCCCGGCGTGTTTAACTGTTAGCTTCATTTAGAGACAACATATCAACGCAAACTCCAACCGTATCTGCCATGACGACATCATGTGTGTGTACAAAGTCGTGCCATGACTGTACACTACATAAAACAAGCGTTATCATACCTTTCATTGTTAAGACGATCTAATGTAAAAAGTTTGTGACCCTTTTACCTTTACAGCTGTCGTTGCGCGTCCCACTCACTAAGTTTCCAAACGCAGCGCTGCCGCACTAAGCTACCATTTTCCTTTCATTCCCGCGATCGGCTTTTCCGCTCCATCCCATCTGGTGTCTCTTGACGCTAGCCTCATTAGCTCCTCGTGACCCTGCTAATATGCATTGGGGTGCTACGCTCTTCGAGCAGCTAACCCCGAGGCCCTGTCATCTGTACAGATCATTAGCCTCCTGCTATCGTGCCGCTACACATCAAAACAACCCTGTCTCTATCCTTGAGGAAGGCCAGACAAAGAAACCACAAGGTTCAATAAATATTACATTATACCACAGGACTAGCAGCGGTAGTTAGCAGGGATTGGATTAGCCGGCTAAAGTTCCTCTGTAGCGATATTACACACACTGTGGAAATGCTAACCAACATAACAGAGTGGGAACGCCATCACAGCCCATTGACTACAGCTTTCCATGGATTCACGTCAGCTGGTTTCTGTCTACATACAGTATTGAGCTGCTCTTGGCCCAAACCGAATGTAAAAAATAAAACGCAACCCACTGTCCTATTTTGATATCTTAGTTTGGCTTTGACTGTTTGGTTCGCCCTGTGTAGCCAGACAGCCAGACAGACACCATGCTGAGGCGTAATGGTGCAGATTCATTACAATTCAGATCACCCCCTTGACACCCCCCCCCCCCCCCCCCACGCCTGACACTTCTGGAGGGGGGGGGGGGGGGGGGGGGGGGGTGCCGGGAGGGGGGTCACAACCGATTTCATGCATCTCTGCGTTAAGCTGCTGTTGCATTGCACTAAGCCTCTTCCAATAGGAAAACAATCTGGTGGGTTTTTTTGTAAAAGGGGGGAAAATCCTGAACATTGAACATTTTTAAACGGTTGTAACCAAAAATATACAACTTCATTAAAAATGGAAATCTTGTCGGGGGGATTAGCGAGAGAGGGTGGGGTGCGGCTGTGTTGCCTTTGGGATGATTTCCGGATGAGCACACAAAATGGAGTCAGCGCCGTCAATTACCCCCCCCCCACCCCTCCCCCCTTCCTCCCCCAAGTTTCTCGGGGTTAACACTCGGCGGCGCTATCGCGTTCATCTGCATTCATTGTTCACCGAATGCTGTTGTGATTTCAGTAGCAAGGCGAAGTACGCCATGACTTAATGACAGGATTAACACAGCAGGCACTGTTGTACAAGCTTATGGGCACAGTGGACCTGGACCAGATCAGGTACCTGGACCAGATCAGGTCCTTAGTCCTGTTAGACAGGCCTCACACGGCCCTCTTAGCAGGGGGCTGTTGGGTGTAGGATCCACCAAAGTCCTGTTTTTGCCCACTATGACATTCTCATGTCGATTTTTTTGACATGAGGATGTTGAAGGTTATAGGCTGCCCCCCCCCACCCACCCACCTTGATTATGTCTTCACTAATCTGTCTGGTGCATGCATGGCTGTCTGCTTACCTGTCTGTCTACCGGTATGCCTCTCTGTATGGCTGCATGCCTCTCTTCCTTCCTAGTTTCTCTGACAGCTTTGTCAATAACAGACAACACAGACAAAAACACAAAGAGAGACGATGGGACAGAGAGGACAGAATGATAAATCATAATACAATAATAAGTATATGAACATATACAAAAACATATACAAGTACAATAGAGCCATCAAGCCATCCTTTAATACTGGCTTCTGTACAATCCACATTCAATACAAAATGCACTTAACAACAAACATAATGTATTCACTAAATGTCAGTTCCCCGCCCGGGCTTGAGGACATTTTAATAAAGAAATGACACTGACTAATCTCTGTTTACTATGCAAACGCCTGAAGAACCAATGCCTTTTCCCGCCAAGTAAATATGGTCCAACTAATGAAACAAAATCGGATTTAGCTAATTAAAAACAGCAGAATTCATTACAAGGGGGATATCTAAACCCTAGTCCCTGCTAAGCAACGCGGACCAAAGAAGACTTGTCCTATTATTCACATTGAGGACGCTTGTCATATCGGCAACCGTCGCACATTTCCGAAAGTCAAACGATTCATCTGAACCTCTCCGCTCGGGCCGTTTGTCTGTGTCAGACTTCATGCGATGCTCCTCAAGACCCCCCCCCCCCCCCACCACCACCACCAACCAGCTCTGTAACTTCTCTGTCGCCAGCTGCTGAGGAGCAAATCAATCACCCCCGCCGTGCGACAAAGTGCTGAGATAGAGAGACAATGAGGTGGAATGGTGACAGGATGGATGGGTTTGCGGGGCCCAGGGACAGGCCATGAGGAACGTATCTGGAGGAGGCCATCTCTGCTGAGTAGGAAGTATGTAAACACACAAGAGTCAGAGCAATGAAATCTCATATTCAGGATTTAGGGAATAGTCGTCTGGCGTGGAACTGATGAAGCGCTTTGTGTGTCAAAAAACACAAAAGACCATGCATGGGGGTGGGGGTGGGGGGGGGGGGACGAACGTTGAGATATATGACACCCGTCCGAATAAAGATGAGCAAATTCATCACAGAGAGATCCCACTCCAGGTTCAGGGGATGATGATGACTGTGAATTTTGAAATCTATTTCATATGCGGATGGAGACGTCCATGTAAGGTTTTGAGAATGCAACACATTCACGTTTTGGCATTGCTGTGTTACAGGTGCACCACCTGGCCAATGAGGACCGAAAACAAATTAATTTCTTTCATCTTCCGTCAGTTTGATTCATGTTTAGGAGCTATGCTGCGGAAACACACTCTACAGCCACAGTGTGGTATACTGGCAGTACAAATATAACAGCCTTTTCTTTCTCTCTTTTTTTTTTTTACCCTCCGCACTATTAACAACGCCGTGCTCTGCTCTTTCAAGCGAATGAAAAACGATGGATATCCAAGTTGAAGGTTATCGAAATAGAGAGAAAGAGAGAGAGAGGCCTGCAGACGATTGGAAATAGCGAGTGCTTTCTTGGCCAGCACTGCCAACAGTCATGGCAGACCTTGAACACCATTTGATAGACTTGGACATCTGCTGCCAATGTCAGAAAGTACTCGGCTTGGCAGATATTTTATTGTCCCGAGGTGAAAAGGGACATATCTGGCTGTTGTTCAGCCATTTATTTTCTTGGTGAAACACAAGCGTTTGATTAGCTTCTGTTGTCTGCTTCGTTTTTCAAATTGATGGAGGCTGTTTAGCACTTTATAAAGTTCAACAGCCGTTAGGCTGACTGAATACAATGAGAGGAGCCGTAAAACTCTTTTACTGTTCATTTGCTAATATTTCTTAGACAGTCTGCTGGGCTTTTATCTAATTATGTGACATATCAGTTGGACTCGAAGTAGAAAGTTCAAAAGAAACAACAATTACTTCATCTTTTTACACTGTGTATATTTAATACGATGAATCTTGTCTAACTTCAGTGTGTGGACACAAATGTTTCTGTATTTTGGAGGGGTTGTTTTGTTGGTCTGATCCAGTTATCAGCCTCCTCCCTGGGAGGGTCTGATTAAAATGGTGAACCATATGGTGACACAGTGGGATTCTGGGTAATTTACCGCCCATCAGAATGAAGCCTTGACAGGAGAAGTGAAGAGGCTGGGTTAGGTTCAAAGTCTTGCTGATCCAACACGGCCACCAGCGTTAAAAACCAGCATCTGACAAAGCAACCTTATCCTGACTGCTTTGTGAACATCTGCACCATTCATTAGGGTGACCAGACGTCCCTGTTTTCCAGGGACAGTCCCGTTTCTGGTCGCCTGTCCCCTTAAAACACATCATAGTAAACCATTGGTCATGTACTGACCTATCTCTACATTTACCATGATAAGAACGGGCAAAATGAAAATTTGTCCACTTTTTTATTTCGGAAATAATAACATCATATATTTTGTTGAACTACAAATGTCCCCGTTTTTCATTTCAGAAACCTGGACACCTTACCACTGGCGTAACTATCGACGCCGGGGGGGGGGGGCCCATGAAGGAAGAAAAAAATAATAATAATCCGTTCCCCCCCCCCCACCCCCCCACCCCGTCAACAATCGCGCAGCGATGTATTTGTATTGTTTTAATGATGTGTGCATGTGCAGCCTACTGCAGTCTTAGCCAATCTCTCAACATTTGTTTTCACAAGGTTTTTCTTTTTCTTACTTTCTTTTGAGTTCTTAGGGTTAGGGAATGTCATCATAACATATTCAAACATTGGCTGCTGCAGTTCTTTAAGAAATCATTTTATATAATTAATAATACATATTTTTATATATATAATATATAACATGTAATAATGTTTAAATTAAAAAAGGGAAAAGTCATTACTATAACCTGCCACCATTCATTAGTAAATCAAATATTATATTAGTAATAGTAATATTAGCTGGGATGTGAACCAATGTATTCACAGCCGGCTTTGACCCAAGCCCCTCCTCTACAACAGCCTGTGGACAGAGCAGGTGGCCGCCATCAGACAGGAAATGACTTGATTTAAGGCCACAGGAAGTGGGCAGGCGTCATCACGCCATGGAGGAAAATGACACCCTTACTCCAGTGTCACCGAACCCCCATTTACCCACACTGTCCTCTGAAGACATTTTTGTCTAGATGAAACCCATTTTGAAATGATGTATACGACCTTAATGGTGGGAACTGTCAAATGGCCTCATCTAATTCCAATTAACATGCATCGATTTCTGGTCTCTAATTGAGAGTGGGAGAGGGATGGGAAGATGCAGTGAATATATAAATACCAAGAAACCCCAGAAGCATTTATTTTTTTGTAAAAGTTTGAATCTGACCTTGGGTTTATTATATGCACATTTCAAAGGCAGTGGATGAAACATGAATGTTTAAAAAGCGTTTCTGGGCCACCTTGATTGTGTTCAGAGTTACAAGCGCCGGGATGGTGTAACGCTGTGTTCCCACCAAACGCGATGAACGCGATTTAGTCGCGCGTAAAATGAAATCGCGTCGCGCTAGACGCTCCAGTTTTGACGCTGGTCCAATATGCCAAAAAACGCCTCATCGCGGCATCGCGGCATCGCATCGGGCGACGAGCCCGCCCAAACAACAACATTTCTTCCGCCATTTCATTCTCTCGTCGACCATGGCTGAGATAACCACCTGCTCTGCCCAGAACTGGTGCTTCATAGCCGGCCATAACCTCGTTGTTATACAGTGGAAAACAATCGCTAAAAAAAAAGAAGTAAAAAAGATCTGTGTGTGTGTGTGTGTGTGTGTGTGTGCCCCCCAACTTTGATTATGGTCAATATATAATATAATATCATATAATATATCATATAAAACATGTATCATTGTGCAACACTGTGTACGTCCGTACGTCAGCACGTCAGCACGTCGGTGACGATCTCAAAGCTGATTGGCTGTCGCGGCGCGTCTTCACGCGAATTCGCCGCAAAAGTTCAATTATTTCAACTCGAGCGATGAAGCGTCATCGCGCCGGGCGACGCGATGGAAGCGATTTTTCGCGGCCAACGCGTCCATCGCGCCGCGCTATCGCGTCCATCGCATCGCCCGGCGCGATGACGCGTCTAATCGCGTGTTTGCATTGACTTTACATGTAATCTCGACGCGCGATGAAGCGTCATCGCGTTTGGTGGGAACACAGCGTAAGGGGACTGTGTAATGTCCTATCAAACGAAGCCTGACACATGCATCCATCTTACATTTTATCAAACCTCCAAGGAGAAGATGACAGGCATGGTCCTGCTCTATGATTGGGCCATTTGATCCCGATGCTCTCATCCAATGAGAGCAATTACAATCTAAACGTGGTTGTGCTGAGCACCGCCAGGCCCCGTTCTGCTGAGCAGACCTTCCTCTTGCCGCGGTCCAGACCTTTGATTCTGGTCTGGCATCATGACATGAAACAGCGGTTTCTTGGTTGAAAAAGCGACTATCCAATCAGCGCCGTGGGGGGACTAACGCCATTGTCAAGCTGTGCACTGGAAACCAAGGAGGTGTAATAACAGCAATGGCGACCGCTATAGACAAGATGGACGCTGCTATGGAGGCTGGTCGAGGTATGTTGAGGCGCGTCTTGTGGAGTGGAGACGATGTCAGACTGAAGATGGGAGTGGAGTGGAACGAGTTGACTATTACATCTGACATCAGGCTAGACAGGCTGGTCCAGTTGAGACCCAGTAGTTGTGAACAAGCGACCTGATTTGTCAAGTAGACCTTAAGACGTGATCAAATGAGCATGGCAGCAGACCTTGGCCATGGTCAAATAAAAAATGCCTCATCACTATAAATATTACTCCTCCCTTCATTCAACCCATAACACAGCGCTACCGGCGGCTCAGGGAAATTCCAGGGAAACGGACATACAACTAACAAAGTGTTTGATTTTGAGAGAATTGCCCCACAATATGAATACATTTTGATTATATATAAAAAATTTTTTGTAGGTACCGCATTATAATCGCAATATTACACTTGAGGATGCGCTTTACCATCACTTTAAATAATGCAAGATTATTTAATCAATGCAATCTTTATATAACATCAAGTATACGGCACATTCCAACTATTAATAAAGTGTTCGTTTCCCATTTACATTTCAAATGCATCATGGGAAACGTCCGTACAGTAGCACCGGGAAGCGGTGAGCCAGCGTGGATTTCTCTGCTCCGCGACAAGGCATTTGTCCGCAACGCCAATCGATGTATAATGAAGTTGTGGTGGCTGGGGCCTCAAGGAGAGAGGCCTGCTGGGAGCCCACAGGAGGCTCATCCGTCTCGGGGAGGAACGCTCCTTAATCCCCCTCTCTCCCTGGACCATTAAGGGCTGGTGGGATCACTGTGAGTGGCCACAGAGAAGTCAATCCGTCATGGCGTCCAAGCATCCTCCACACAGCCACCCCCCCCCCGCCCGGCCTGAACCCATCATGACCCCCTGACACAAACATAATTACACTCTTCTGCTTCTTCATCCTCCTCCTCGTGTACCACCGCCTGACTCCCCAACTACCCAGCAGGCATCTGGGTATTTGCACAGGTGAAGTCCCGCCCATCAAGGTGAACACTGTACTGTTGAAAGGATTTCCTTCGGTTACCTAGGTTGCTGGTCTGAAATTATTTGACTCCCGCTGGGGCCATCCATGCTGAGAATGCATGCGCTGACCGTGTGGTGAAACGCTTTGGATTAAAGTGTCCACCGAATGACCTGCATTTATCTGAGTCGTTATTTGAAAGATTTAGGCCCATTTTACCCTCTCGAGTGTAATATATTCAAAGACACATATTCAAAATACCGTTCCCTCATAGCGTACCGGGCTTGTACATCAGAATGCATTATGGGATTTTTTGTTGCCGATACTCTGCCATATTAAGAGGACTGAGGAGAGTTGTAGTTTTGTAAAATCATCAAACAATGTAAATATACCCTAACCTAGGCTCATGAAAACTTTGTTGTGCCACGCAGTTTCCAACACAACAATGTGTCCCCATAATGTAAAATCTTTTTGCGATTACTACTAAACAATGACCAAAAAAACATTATTTCTAACTCCTGCTAGCTCCTTTGCTTCCAAAATGGATTGCGTTGCAATGTGATGCGGCGATGTACAAGCCCTATCGAAGACTTTTGTGGACATGGCCAGCTGACTGTTGGAGCCTGACGAGAATGAGCCAGTGGGGAGCCCTTTGAAGCCCTCTCCCAGACTTGATCAAATAAGCCATAAGCGCTGGAGTACAGCAGATGAGAGACCTGCTGCAGAATCCACACTCAGCAGGCGGTGCAGCGGTAAGTGTGGAGTAAAGGGGTCAACATCTCCACAGTGTTTCAGCACCACAGCGCCACACCGGGTCCCAACAAATTAACACAAGACATGCATGATAACTGGAATTCATGATATACACTTTAGAGATGCCTTTTCTTTTTCTTTTTAATATCTACAGGAGTGCTTTTGTTTTCTAGTTAGGGAACAACAGACTGCTTCTGTTCCCCAGGTAGGCCTGGTTGGCAAATCCACTGAAAAACATATTGAGAATGATGGCTTTTCCCAAACGTGTTATTTCTGAATTATTAGTTCATCAAACAAATTATATGCTAGCCATGGACTAATTGTGCAGTCTCTGGTGCTCTGTGCTAATCTAACATAAGGCAAAAATGGCTGTGTTTGGTTAACAATGACAAATTAAGAATTAAATTAGTGAAAATGTTTCTAATTAAGCCAAAAGCCAATATTTGCTTTAAAGCTTTACATTATCCGGTCAGTATGGTCACTGGTCAGTAGGCTACACGTTTCAAATGACTGGCGCCAATCAGTTTTACAAGGTAGCCTATATATTATTTTTTTTATTGTACTTACATTTTCCGTATTGCTGCAGAAAGCAATTGATTTATCACGTCGACATCTCCTCTTTTAAACATCAATATATTTTTATTAGCGCTGAAAACGTATTGTCTTTTTAACGACAGGTCGACAGTCCAATATGACGGCGCAGCGGCGCGAGCGGTCCACCAACCGCCAATCAGGCGCGCGCGGTGATGCAGGCGGGAAAGGCGCGGCGTGTCATCGCGAGAGCGGAAAATTAACGTCTTTAAACTATCGATAATATGTCGGCAGGGGGACGTGAAAAGCCCCCGTTGTCTCCTTCTCCACGGCCGACCCATGTGATTAAGTGTCGGTCAACCCGTCTCCCGCGGCCTCCCCATTCCTTTAAGAAGCCATCTGATTGTCGTTGATGAACGCGGGGGAAATGGCGACTTAGAAGAAAGCGTTAAGAGACCAGGAGGACTACCGCCAGTAATGGAGGCAGACAGGTCTCCTCCACCTCCTCCTCCACCTCCTCCTCCAGGTGGGACACCAGTTTGTATACAGAGAGTATATATACAGAGAGTATATACAGAGAGTATATACCGGTACATAGATTATATACATAGAGTATATACAGGGAGTATAGGACGAAAGTTTCAGATAAGGCCCTAATCCTGACTATTGGTTCCCCCTGAGACAACATAACGTTAATCCTTGTCAATATGCATCAGTGATGGTCCTCCTTCCTTCCCCTGGTGGAGGAGGACTCAGATGTTACACTTCAGTGACGGGTAGAGACCGGGACGTCCCACACGCCTCCCCGCCGGGTAGAGACCGGGACATCCCACACGCCTCCCCGCCGGGTAGAGACCGGGACATCCCACACGCCTCCCCGCTGGGTAGAGACCGGGACATCCCACACGCCTCCCCCGCCGGGTAGAGACCGGGACATCCCACACGCCTCCCCGCTGGGTAGAGACCGGGACATCCCACACGCCTCCCCCGCCGGGTAGAGACCGGGACATCCCACACGCCTCCCCGCTGGGTAGAGACCGGGACATCCCACACGCCTCCCCCGCCGGGTTGAGACCGGGACATCCCACACGCCTCCCCGCCGGGTAGAGACCAGGGACATCCCACACACACTCAAAGGTAGGTGGTGATCTTCAGGCTATGGTACACAACTCTCACCCTCAGACCACCTTGGACCACCGCTCCAGTCCTTCACCGTCTTCAAAATCCTCTTCCTCACGTACAAGTCCCTCTATACACATCCCTCTGTACACATCCCTCTGTACACATCCTAGACCACACCATGTTCTCGTAGGGCAGTGGTAGATGTGATTCAAGTCGAAGTTGAGCAAATCTGTACGCCAAAGTGAAGATTTTTGATCAGAAAATGAAATATGCAATGCAATGGCATGAATTAGCACATTTGTTTCTCACACACACACACACACACACACACCTGATGAATATAATTCTACCATTATCCGATCCAGATTAAAATGGGGAAATTAACACGCTGCTTAAATGTCATCTCTTTGCAGTAAGAGACGTGCAACGTTAACTCATGCATGTTGCCAACCAGCTAATGAGTTATTTAATCAATGTGGGACTGACTTAATCCCATTAACATTGATTATTCGGCAGCTTCAAACACGTTTGTTTGCTATTTATTGCAAAACAGTACGACATGATTGTGTGCCGTGATTTAGAGCTATTGATAATGTTTAAGTGCTTAAGTGTAACATGGTGGGGAGAGATTGGTGCTCTTAGTGTTGCAGTGGTGTTTGTCCTGCAGAAACACTTTTTCACAATTGTGCTCAGCAGAAAAAAAAGGTCCAACAACTCAATCACCGTTTTAAAGTTAACTCGGAGTGTGTCTGAGAGTGAAACATCCTGACCACTATACTATCCAGCTCACAGCATCTCTCCTACACCCACACAGTTTACTTCATTGTTTTGCTGAAGTTGTGGCAGGATCTGCCATTTCTACATGCCACTTGTGAAAGTTGGACCAAGGCACACGTTACAGATAGGGAGAGTACCACCGCCACCAAGTGGTGAGTTTGAGATGTTGCGATTAGGACCTCAAATACAAGTGTGCAATGAAGTGAAACTAAACCAGGTAGACCTTATTAAATAAAACTCAATCACATCCTACTAAATAAAATTATTTTAATAATTATATTGCATAAGTAATATCTATGGTAAAAACACATCATACATACACATAGCTCATAACAAAGGCCAGTGTTAACCGCTGATAAGGTTGCATCAAGGTACTACAAGGTAAAAACGTACAACAGTGAATTCAAACGTGATAAAGTTCAATCAGCAGCGCTATGAGTTTATCAACCTTATCAGATGAGACGTGGCGATACAAGGCGGTTATCGTGTTTTCAGATTCCCTTACCGGTTATCAACCTCAATCATAGCCCCAGAACCGGTGTCCAACAGCTAGAGAACAGGTGACGCGTAATTCCCAGGGTGTACATTGGGGTCCTTTAGTCCGGGAACCGCCACAATACCAGGGGAACGGAAACGGTGGTGGACAAACTGAGTGGATTTGTGTCACGTCAAGGTAAAATATACAAGTTTGTAGAATGAATATATATCACATACAGTATCGTTATCAATTTCACAGGTTGTCTATAGTGCACTGGCATAAATAAATGACCCCATGATTCATTTTATGAGCAACACCCAGGTTTACATTTTATGCCACCAACAATAAAGTTTAAAGCTTTTAAACATTTCTGATCTCCCAAACAAAGGCTTTAAAAAATACTGTGCTTCTAGATGGGAGATTTGTTGTCCAGCAAGGTTTGTTCTTCTTCTTCATGATAGTAGATGAGGTGGCAGTACGGAAATCAATCATTAACACATGCCTGAGACTTAGTCCTGAACGGGCCTCTTTGTCACGTTGCCCTTGTTGAAGGTATGGGTCTGACAACCCAACAATTGCGGAGAATGCGCGGTATGCCGAACCGGTTCACCGGGAAGTTGTAGCTGCAGCTAAACGCAAGCTGCTCCACTATTCCTGGATGGCTTTTACATATTTCTATGAGGTCTCCACATGCCTTAAGTAGAGTACACCCGACACAGTGGACTGGAACGCAGTCGTCACTCACCATTTAAAGTGCATCGAGTTGTCACAAACAACAGAGAGGAGCGCTCCACACAAAAGGTATGTGAACTGCGTCACTATTACTGGCACGTCTTTGTTCTTGGCAAGGTCAACTGTTGAAGGTTAAAATACAAAGCAGTAGTTGAGGGACATTATTGTAGCTCCTTCATTCAAATAACATTTGTTCAGTGGGCAAAATACTTCGAAGTTCAAATTAAGGCATAGCATTATTAAAAACAATTCCAAACATTTTTGTAGGCATCGAGTGGCAATTTTTGGCTTTTGGCGCTTAAACCCAACAGCACCGGATAAGTTGTGTATTTGTGTTTTGCCGTCTGTATGTTCAGCTCAATAGCGGATAGCGTCGTCGTAGGAGGTCACGTCGGTGTCAAAGTAGCCCTCGAGCCTCCACTGCAGCGTCTCGAAGGTTGGCCTGTCCTGTTCCTTCTCCTTCCAGCACTCCTGCATCATCTCATACATGAGCTTGGAGCATTTGGGGGGCGCCGGCATCCTGTAACCCGTCGGCAACTTCGTGACCACCTGGAAGTTGGTCATGTCTAGGAGGGAAACCAGAGAATGAGGAATTGGGACGAATACAGTGTAGGGGTTTAGAAAAAAATCCAACAGTAAAATATATCGATTAAAAGTCTCATATCATTTACTAACAGGGTAATGAAGTACAAAGGTCTTACTTGGGTAAGGCATCTGGCCGAAGGTAATGATCTCATACAGGAGAATCCCGAAGGACCACACGTCTGATTTGATGGTGAACTTGTTGCTGTGGATGGCCTCAGGGGCCGTCCACTTCACCGGGAATTTGGTCCCTTCTCTGGCCATGTAATAGTCCTCGTTCTCCGGCTAAGACAAAGATCATTAAGACAGGCGAAACTTTGAGGAACATTGTCGCCACCAAACTCGGACCAAAACACCAAATTTCCATTTCTGCAATTTGATGTTTTGGGTGTCGTGTCAAAACATCAACTGCTGTATGAACTGAGTGACTGAGGCGGGAGCCACTTATGCTAACACAACGTTATTATACACTTATATGTGTTGTATATATATATATATATATATATATATATATATATATATGTCGTCACATTTCATGTTATGTTCACAGTGGGCTTCACGCCACCAGGAGAACCGATGAGAAACTTACGATGAACATCCGGGCCAGGCCGAAGTCGGCCACCTTGCAGATGTTGTTCTCCCCCACCAGAACGTTGCGGGCCGCCAGGTCGCGGTGGATGTAGTTCTGCAGCTCCAGGAACGCCATGCCTGTTGCCACCTGGGCCGCAATCTCCACCTGTTCGACAATGCCCAACTTGGCGCCATTGTCCTCTGTGAAAAAACACACGGGAGGAAAACATGTTAGCATGAAATGTATGAAGGAAGGTCTCTCTCATCGCTTGCGTGACGCAACGCATTCCACAGTAAAACCACATGTGGGGCGTGTATTGATTGTTTTGTGATGGCGGGACAACTTGAGTATGCCCATTGTAATGTAATCAATGCTATCCAGGGTTATTCACACAGCTTTATTGAATACTCAATTCTGATTGGTCAATTATGGTATTCTACTATGCTATGAATAACAGCTGCTATGAATAACAGACCGCTGCTATGGATGCTATTTTCACTGCATAATGTAACAGACCAATTTATTTTAGCGGAAGCAATAAAAATCAACTACAACATTTAAATATTGTGTTATATTTTGTTTTAAATGATAGATTTCTTCAGTAAGGAGCCGTGTAATAAGCAGGATAATGGGGACAGCAAGCCGGTCGCTATTGTATTATTATTCCTGGTGAATAAAGGATCCCCATTAGATGTGCTCCCTGGGGTCCTCATAGGACAAACAGCAACACTAACATTCACAGAGAGGAGCTCCAGGCGAGGGTGGGAGGTGAGGCGTGGGGGGGGCTGAGGGTGAACGAACAGAAGAGTGATGTCCGTCGCTAACTGTGTGACTTTGAGAAAGTCCCGGGTCGAAAGACTACTCATTATAGTGAGGGCGGCCTGCTGGGGTGAATTATGGGTCAGCATAGAGGCTGGAGGATCTCGCGTCACCGCCGCCGCCGACATCAATCCGTCGGGTTGGCTTGGCGTGGCCGCCGCCGCCGTCAACCTGACTGATCACTACCCCCCCACCCCATCTCCCACGCCACGGGCCAGCATCGCTCATGAGACGCCAGCCTCTCAGCTGGCAGGTTACAATAGATTGGGCAGTAAATGAAAATTAAAAAAATAAATAAATAAAAAAGGTATTCATAGGCAGTGTTCA
Source organism: Merluccius polli (assembly GCA_030340625.1). Lineage (NCBI taxonomy): Eukaryota > Metazoa > Chordata > Actinopteri > Gadiformes > Merlucciidae > Merluccius > Merluccius polli. The sequence continues at coordinate 31,854 of JAOPHQ010004670.1, read as the reverse complement.
ATCCAGCAGATTGGAAATGATAAAACCTGCAACACATTCTGCTTTTATAGTCAAACCAAATAACGTCTCTCCATGCAATATGTATTTTAGCATAAAGAAGCAGAAATGTAATTAGGACCTCAAAGTTGACGTTTGTACTTCATATAAAAGAATCTGTATCATGACGTCACAAAAAATACACAAGGTTAGGATAGCAAGGGAACAGGACATATTCTGTCAACACATGTAATTGAAATGCCTTAATGTAATGAGGTAATGCAAGACTTCAAACCTCGTCGCAGTTTTCCTTTTCTACAGTTACAAATTGCATGAGTTGGTCAATACAATATTAATGGAAGGGGTGTCAAGATTCTGATTCGAAATCGAAGATCGATAGAAATTAGATTTCGATCATTGAAATGAGATTTCAATCATCGAAATCAAAAGCAGGATCGACGATGAAAAAAAAAAAAAAAGCTGTGTTTGTGGGGCTGTCATCTAGTGGCTCTTCTTTTTGTGTTAAACGGTTATTTCTCCAAACGGTGAAATACTTTAGTTATATTTTAAATAAATTATCTAAATTTGACAATATGGCCTTAGTGTGATACATTACTAAAGAAATATAGTGGTTATATCACACATACCATGTAGCCTCTCCTTTAAAATAAGAATTTGAAGTTATCAGGGCATAAAACCAATAATCTGTTGATCTTTACCAATCAAGACTCAATTTTAACTTCAACTTTACTTAGTGAACTACAACTGCGAAGGGCTTGTTCAAATTCAGGAAGTGTTTGCTTACCAGAATGTTTTTGACCTACCTGTGGCCACACGCACACACACACACACACACACACACACACACACACACACACACACACACACACACACACACACACACACACACACACACACACACACACACACACACACACACACACACACACACACACACACACAGAGAGATTGTAGCCGTCCTCCCTTCTCCATGACCTCCTACCGGCCCGCCCTTCATAGTCAAGACTTCATACCAAGAGACCTCACTGCTCAAGACTCTGACATCTGCCTTTAACAAACACATAGGGATCACTTAGGTAACACTGCTTGGGTCAGAGCCTACACTTTGTAAAGCCCCATGTTTCAACAGAGAACAGTAGGGATGAGCAACAACATGTTTAAAGAACAATGACAATGAAGGACTATGATGCCGAACATAAAGAGTTAAAAAGCATCCATTTTGTGAGATCCATCGAGCTCACATCCGGCCAGCCATCACCTATAATCACTGCTAGCTATCCCTAGGATGACCTCTTGGTCCTGCATTGGTTTTCATGGTCAACATAAGGGATTCGGTTTGGTCATTTCAATGTTGGCCCCCTTTCAAGCCTTTGAGACCCGTCATTGTGATAAAAAGGATGTACAAACAAACGTGACTTCTTTAACTACTTTTTCCTCGTCACATCCAAGGACCCCGGGTGACACAATCGCTAATTTGTGTCCGACTTGCATGACTTTGAAAGTATGTGGCTTGCAGTGTGCACGGGGAAACAGTGCATGTGAAGGCGAGACAGAAGAGCTTCTTAACATTTGTGACAACGAGAGCCAGGAATGACAAGGTAAACGTGCAGCTTCTTTGTAAACCTTGATGGAAAAGGCTGCAAGGCTTTTCTTTTTGTAAACTAGCAGGACGCCCTTACTTTGGAGGAATTCTGAAGCTTGTCCAACACATTCTCCATCGTCTGCTCTTTGGAGGAATTCTGCCACAATGCAACAGCGTTTGCTCAATAAATAGCTTTTGATAAAAGCAGGGCGCTCTTACTTTGGAGGAACTCGAGCAGGCTGCCGTTGCTCATGAGCTCGGTGATGATGTAGATGGGCGCCTCCAGGGTGCACACGGCGTAGAGCTGGATCAGCTTGGGGTGGCGCAGCTTCTTCATGATCTGGGCCTCCTTCAGGAAGTCCTGGGAGTCCATGGTACCTGGCAGAGCGACAGGAAGTAGTAGGAATTAGTAAAAGGAAGTTGATTCACATGATAAATTTTAGTCGGTTTACTTGGTTAACTAATGCGACAGGATTAGCAAGGTGGATTGCCTTAGCTGGATAGCACTATGTATCCTTAGCAGGTTGATCTTAGCGGGTTAATTGATTAGCATAGCTGGGCAGTGGTAGGTTACTATCAAAAGATGCTAATAGGATAGCTAAGCAGGTAGTCGGCCATTTATTTGTATTTATTTATTTGATAGGGACAGAGCAGTTTCTATTGGTCAACCATGTGGATGACATCTTCATCACATTGTTCAGGATATTTCAGTTCAGTTGCTAAAGCGGCTGCCATCACATTTCACATGCAACTATTGAGTGTTGTAAAACATTAGCTGTAAGCCCAATATATGATAAAAGTATATGCATGTCCTTATTTGCATTTCAATAATAAGGTAATGAATACAAAACTACAAGCTTTGTATCAATACACAATTTTATTTGCAATAGTTAGTTGCTGCCATCTAATCACACGTATGATAAAGAAAGCCTCTAGAGAAGAGAAAGTTCAACATGGTGTTGAAACTCTTTGTTATTTAAAACACATTTGCTGACCTTCATTCCTGTCCGGTTATTATAATTTATCCTGTCCGCATCATTATAATATATCCATTATATAATATATCCATCCGGGTTTGCATCATATCAGGGACTGGTCTGTAGGGTCTTCTGAAGCTGCCGCAGACGTTTTAATCCTCGTCTTCACGGTATAAATGCCGTAATCTTCGTGAGCCTGCTGTGGTTCGGTTTCGCTAATACTACATGAGTAAACTCAGAAAATGGGAGTTGACTAACGGCAATACTGCATAAATAAACCGCCATAACCCTACTTGCAAACTTCCGTGTTGCATGTATTGAAGCATTGCTACTTTATTTTGTTTTTGCAGTTTTGTGAAAATCCGAAGTCCTGGGAAAAGCTATTTGCTGGGACATTCTGGGAATTAAATGTATTTTGATCCACAAAACGCATTTACAAGCAGCTTTGTCATGTGTATGCTTTTGTTCGGTGAACAGGAGCCCATTAAAATATCGAACAATGGTGGAAGGTCCCTTTAAGCTTAGCTTGCTTACCCGGTTTCAATGTTTTCACAGCTACTGGCGTGGTGTTGTTCCAGAGGCCCTCGAAGACCTCTCCAAACTGCCCGGCTCCAAGCCTCTTCAGCAGCTTCAACGAGCTCCTGGGGATCTCCCACTGGTCCAGGTAGGACAGACCGGGGGTCTGGGGGGCTTCCAGCTGGAGAGAGGCCAGAAAGTTACCACCAAACCAGCTTGAAAAACATGGGTATATAGTTGAGGTAGAGTGAAGGCCCAATAGAAATAGTAAAGTTTAAAGGGTTTAAGCAAAATTTTGGCACATTGAGATTCCCCCTTGAATCGGGACAAAATGCAAGCAACAGCGAAAAACAAAGATAGAAGAAGAAGAAGAAGAAGAAATAATTACATGAAAATAGAAAATAGTCCTGCTGATTTAGATTGATTTGACAAAATATGTACCCACATTTACCCTTTTACACGGCTCCATAAGTCTGCAACAGAGGCCATCTTCCTGTTGGGAGTAATGGTTCACCAACTCCTTGAGGGTTTTAAAAGTTCTGTTTCTGGACACGTTGTAGTGACCGTTCTCACCCCGACGCAACCTGTAATGCTTCACCTTCTCATGGGCCAGCACTGAAACAAGCGGTCAAAAAAGAAAATCTTAACACTCAATCTCAACATTTTCCACCGACGCTTATCTCGTATAATGCTATCATGTTGATATCATTATACGTGATTAACGTGATAAGCATGTAATAAATGCAGAGGGTTCAGTTCAGAGGGTTTATTGGTTTGGACTACAAATCACTCCAGGCCATCAAAGGAAATAATGACCAGCTTCGACCGAGGCCCAGATTCCTCTGGAACGAGGAAGTAGATATAGGCAGTATACTTGGAATCAACACCTGGGATGAGGGTATTAAACAGTAGCACTTTATACAATGTTTTTTTAAGAAGGTACAGTGGTGGTGATGAACGCTGTTAAAGTCCTCCTGTGTAACATCGTGGCCCTGTACACTGAACGTCTTCCTACAAGGCAAGGGTCATCTTCTACGTAGAAAACGGTTACGGCTGCTTTAGAGTAGAGTACCTAACCTAATTTTATTACAAAAATAGAAGTGGACCGGACTATGTCATGGTCCAAGTGGCACAAGTAAAGTAGGCCTTTGCTTCCTTTCCTCAGATAATGTCATGTTAGGACTTGGTCCGGTAATGTGGCACATGAAGGGCGGGAAGCAAAGAAAGATGGCAACCTCACTCAATAACGCCGTCATCTCCTGGATGCTAGCGTCACGTGACTTGACGCTAAAAATCACCATTTATAATTATACAGTATGTTTGATTGTAATATAAACAGCAGCATCGGCAGGAGTAAAAGGTAAAGGGGGCACTGGCACAGCCATTGAGGGCAAAGGGGGCAGCCGGTCGTTCACATGCCTGAATGACATGGCAAAAAAAAAAGGATCGGACCATTTAAAAAAAAAAAAAAGTCTTGTATTTCCTGTTTGTCTCTAATGGAAAGCGGTTTCTTCTGAAGCCATGTGGCTACAGTTACCGTTGTGGATGTGTGGACAAAACTTTATTCCCCTCTGCATTCGACCCATCCTAGGAGCTAGCAGCAGACCGCTACCAGCTCCAGATGTAGTGCCATTGCCTTTGTTCACTTTCTTTTGTTCATGTTTTTGTGGTGATGGAGGAGTTTTCTCCAGGGGGGGGGGGGGGGTTGTACCTGAGAGAGAGAGCTCTCCTTTCTGACTCTCACAGTTCCTGATGAGGAAGGCTCCATGCTGGTTGCCCCCGTTCAGCAGCAGCTTCTCCGCCTCCAGTCGCTTGATGTCTGAGAAATACCACCTGCAACCAGAACAAACACACACACACACACACACACACACACACACACACACACACACACACACACACACACACACACACACACACAACGTTGTTTTTGTGTCACCAGAACATAATGGTAGTAAACCCACACATTGTGTTCATATGGAGTACAGACGGAGAGAGAGAGAGACAAAAAATACAACAACAAAAAAATCAAGATATTGGATTGGATACCAGATCAAAATGACAGATTATAATATACCAATACAAATATGTGATTGCATGGTCTAGATACAGAAGGGTTTGTTATTATCCATCTGTCAATGTGAATGTATGCCCTTATGTCCACAATGACACTATATCTGGTTAACTGAAGACTCAGCTGGCGTGAAGAGGTCTGGCAGAACCGGTTCTCCGGAGGTTAACACGTCCTTATATTCAGACTAAGGAAATTAACTGCATCCGATTATGAAGCAATCGCTCGGGAATGTTGAATACTAAAGGAGAACCGGTAAAACCGGACTGCGGATGAGAGGAAACCTCCATCATTACATGAAGTGATTCTAGGAGCTGGTTTGGTCTGTAGTTCAAAGTAAGTATCAGTAGGCCTGTAAACCAGGAACACTGACAATAACAAGCTCTGTATTTTGACCCCGGATGGGTTTTCCCCGATGGCCAGGGACACCTTCTCCACTGGCCCCGGTGTGATAAAAGGACTATTAATCATGAACCTTGACTGGAGGTCCATGTGTTGATGATACTCACAAACCCGGAACTTCCCCACCGTGAGAAGAATCATTAACACGCAGGCCCACCTGCACTTCCTGCTTCAGCAGCCAATCATTAACCCCCTGAGCTGAGGACTTACAGTACACGTCATTAAGAAGTACACATTACAGCTAAATAAGAGTAATATATGAAGACAGGAAACCTACTCAGCTGTAGTTTGACGGACGTCCATGAGCTACGGTCCCATAAATCCAGGGGGGGGGGGGTAACCCTACTGTTATTGAAGTAATCAAATCTTTTTATTTTATCTTTTAAATTAAAGATAACTCAATTAGAGATGAAGGACACCAGAAGGGCGGCGGACGGCCACAGACTACAGACTGTCCCTCACAAAGAGAGAAAACCAACCGCACGCACCCATGCATGACGTCATGACCCGCACCTAACACCGACTTGTCTTGTTTTTGAGGTGTGTGTGTGTGTGTATGTGTGTGTGTGTGTTGACAGCGGGCCTATGGTACCTCCGACTGCCACACCACCACCACCACCACCATCATCATCATCACCACCACCACCACCACCACCACCATCATCACCTCCACCCCCATTAAATCCACTTACAGCTCCGCGTCCGTGCTCTCCACGGGCGCCACGTAGTTGGACGGGATGTACCCCCCGCGGCCTGTGGACACCCCGCTGAGCGCCGTGGCGACCCACCAGTCCCCCGCGCTGCGGTCCTGCACCTCCAGGGTGTCCCCGGCGCCGAAGCTCAGGTCGTCCTCCGTCCGCGCGGCGTAGTCGTACAGGGCGACGTAGACGCACCGCGGGTCCCTGGCCGCCCCCACCCCAGCCGCAGGGGGGACGGAGGTGTGCGGGTTGACCACCACGATGTCCCGCTTGCTGATGGCCACCTGGCTGCTGGGCGGCGGCTTCCGGAAGCAGGCGGCGCACCTGGCGCAGCACGCGCGGCACGCGTCGCGGATGTCCATGTTACAGAGGTCCATGTTGGCGATTATCTCTTATTGTCACTATTATTATCACTTATTATCACTTATCACTTATTATTACTATTATTATCCCAACTTAATATCACTTATTATCACTCCTCCTGGCGTCCAAAACCCTCCGTCAGCCGCTGCGTCCGTGGGGGGTCATGGTGCCGTCCGGTCGGCAGCGGGAACCACTCCGAAATAAAGCGGGTCTCGGAGCCGAGACGGTATCCCAGGTGTCCTCAGGTGTCCTCAGGTGTCGTCAAAACGTCCCCGTCGCGTGTCGTTGGACCCCGACCATGGAAACACAGGACGTGGCGCGGATAGACTAGCAGCTCATTGCGCGTCTCCTCCTCCTCCTCCTGCTGCTGCTGGGTGTGTGTGCGCGCGAGGGCGGCTCAATCAGGCGCACCTGCTGCCGCCGCCACCTGAGGACCACCCAGCTGTGAGGGGGGGCTATTAGGGTCATTACGGTAGCAGGACCGCTGGTGATTGTGGTTTTGTTGTTGTTGTTGCTGCGCAGTTATACATTATAAAAGTAACACAATATATGTAAAACAACAGCAAATAAACACACACACACACACACACACACACACGTGCGTTTAACACACAATGTGGATCAAGTGTGTGTGTGTGTGTGTGTGTGTGTGTGGAGATTCAGCCCAAAAGCGGTGCGCTGCGTGATGCGTGCGCAGCTAGACCAGAGCTTACGGTAACCGTGGGATCACCCGGAAGACGCGCTGCTCTCCCGCTCCTCTCTGACGCCGTCTCCTGGCGCGGCTCGGTCTGACTAGCTGGGCTTTGGTGGTGTGTGTGTGTGTGTGTGTGTGTACACGTGCACGACCCACGACCACTTCGGACCCAGGACCACCTTGGACCGCGGGGTGCGGCTGGCGGACACCAAGTCCGGCCAGTTGACATTGACGGACCAGGAGCGGTGTGTGTGCTGTGTGTGTGTGTGTGTGTGTACAGTAGGACCCGGACCCGTCCTGGTCCTGTTCCCCGCTCACGATGAGCGACTACTTCAGCCTCTCGGACTGCGACGTGATCGGCTTCGACCTGGACCACACGCTGTGTCGGTACCACCTGAAGGAGACCTCCCGGGTGAGTGGTCTGGCCTGGGTCCCGGACCCCTGTCGGAATGTCTCAATACATTATTATTATTAGCGTTATTATTATGGTAATGTCGACACGAAATGTTGGTCCGATGTAACGGGTTGCGGGGCTGGGTACCGCTGGATGCAGGGGATGCAGGGATGCTAGGGATGCAGGGGATGCAGGGATGCAGGGGATGCAGGATGCTCCGAGGGGATGCAGGGATACAGGGATGCTGGGGATGCAGGATGCTCCGAGGGGATGCAGGGATGCAGGGATACAGGGGATGCTAGGGATGCTAGGGTTGCTAGGGATGCAGGGGATGCTAGGGATGCTACGAGGTGATGCTGGGGATGCTGGGGATGCTGGGGATGCAGGATGCTCTGAGGTGATGCGGGGATGCTGCTGCAGCGCCGTGACTCACAGGCTGCAGACTGGAGGCTGGAGGCTGGAGGATGGGGAGGGCATTAGTCGCGGCGTGTCGAAACACAACCTCTGCTGCGTTCGCTGGATGTGTGTGAATGACCTGTTCTCTGTGACATTGGATTACAGTCGTGGCGTTTTGCCAGGCCGTGTTCGTACGTGGCCACCGCTTTCTGTCACGATTTTGGCGAGTGGGACGAGTCCCCAGTCGCTGTCCCCACTGCTCCGTTTTCCGAGGCGCCATTAATCCTCCTCATGTGTTCCCCCGCTTTCAGCTGATCTACGAGAGCTTCGCCAGGTATCTGGTGGAGCACAAGGGTTACGACCCGGACCTGCTGAACCTGACCCCAGCGACCTGGGACTTCTGGTAGGTCTCCATGACTTCACTCTCCTCCCACCTGCCCTGTATGTATGTACTATACTAACAGGTATGTACATGTACTATACTAACAGGTATGTACATGTACTATACTAACAGGTATGTACATGTACTATACTAACAGGTATGTACATGTACTATACTAACAGGTATGTACATACTAACAGGTATGTACATGTACATACTAACAGGTATGTACATGTACTATACTAACAGGTACATGTACTATACTAACAGGTATGTACATGTACTATACTAACAGGTATGTACATGTACTATACTAACAGGTATGTACATGTACTATACTAACAGGTATGTACATGTACTATACTAACAGGTACATGTACTATACTAACAGGTATGTACATGTACATACTAACAGGTATGTACATGTACTATACTAACAGGTATGTACATGTACTATACTAACAGGTACATGTACTATACTAACAGGTACATGTACTATACTAACAGGTATGTACATGTACATACTAACAGGTATGTACATGTACTATACTAACAGGTATGTACATGTACTATACTAACAGGTGCATGTACTATACTAACAGGTGCATGTACTATACTAACAGGTGCATGTACTATACTAACAGGTGCATGTACTATACTAACAGGTATGTACATGTACTATACTAACAGGTACATGTACTATACTAACAGGTATGTACTATGTACTATACTAACAGGTACATGTACTATACTAACAGGTACATGTACTATACTAACAGGTATGTACATGTACTATACTAACAGGTATGTACATGTACTATACTAACAGGTACATGTACTATACTAACAGGTATGTACATGTACTATACTAACAGGTGTATGTACTATACTAACAGGTGCATGTACTATACTAACAGGTATGTACATGTACTATACTAACAGGTGCATGTACTATACTAACAGGTACATGTACTATACTAACATATACGTACATGTACTATACTCACAGATATGACAAATTATATCATTTATGGAATTACCATTCTGAAAAGACTTGACATAGATCTATTACCATAGATCTACTACCATCTAGTACCATGATAATTAAATAGATATCCCATGATGTTGTTATTAATCATGTTATTAGTATGTACACAAAGCATGTTATTACTTATTTTAACCAATCAATGGAGTAATCATATTATTTTGTTCAGAAAGGATATTGATGTATAGTTTTAAACAGTATGTGTAGTCTTAACTTCCACATTGCTGATTGGTCATGCTAACATGTTTCATCCTCCTCCAGTTTTAAAGGCCTTGTGGTCGACCTTGAGGACGGAAATCTGGTGAAGTTAGCCGAAGATGGAACTGTACTGCGGTAAGTTACACAGACAATATATATCTATTTAAATCTACATCATCAACATCAACTGTCATATGTGCAAAAAGATATCTTTGAAACTTAAACAGGATCAACATACATATTATGTTACATATGTACTATTTAGTAACATTTGGGGCGCTTTTATCCAAAGCGACTTACAGTGATTTTGTTTGGATACGTGTCATTAAGGAGCAGGTAGACGACAGGGAGACTGAGGTCATCGGGGTTCAAACCCAGAACCTTTTCGGGAGGGACTCACAAACTATCCACTTGACCTTCCTGCCACACACACGCACGCACGCACACATGCACACGCACACACACACACACACACACACACACACACACACACACACACACACACACACACACACACACACACACAGGTTCCGTAACATATCTTTGACATAAGATCAGCAAACATTATTTACACTATTAATATAGTTTAGTGCACATCTGTTACTATGACCTTTTATGTGATTGGTATTCTACAACAGGTAAACTCAAGCCTCGTGGTTTTCTTGTGTTTTTATTGTTAAAGAGCAACTCATGGAACCAAGGACCTCAGCAGGGAGGAGATCCTCCAACACTATGGCCCCCAGAGGGAATGGAAACACTTTGAGAGCCTCAACACCTCCTTCACCAGATCTGGTATCCTCCTCCTCCTCCTCCTCCTCCTCCTCCTTGGCGAACAAACCTATTTTATACTAAACAGCAATACAATGACGCAGGCTTTATTTTTGACAATTTCATATATCCTGCTCGAGAACTTTGCCAAAATCAATGCCGTATTATATCCATCAATATAATGTGACATACAACATAGGATAGAAAGAAATGAGTCCAAAATTATTTTCGATATTTTGTTTTATGCTTTGCTTGGCGAGTACTCCTTTACTCGATTACACGGTTGCACCCCTAATTCAAAGATGAGTCAGATCTAATACACCAGATTAAAATGGCTTCAAACTGTATTTCCATCCGTTCTAATCTAATACACCAGATTGAAACGGCAGTTGTATGTCTGTCTGGGTATTGAATTGGCGTTTGAGGCTGCTGTTCTGTCAGATCTATATAAATGGATGAAACATTGAACATAACATTCTTTTCCTTTTAATCACATAATATGGTGAGAACCATTTGATATGATTATATTATAATTATATTATAACTATGAGCTGTCTAATGCAGTGTTTCTTCTTTCGCAGCACATTATTATTTCTACGACAACTACTTTGATCTTCCCGGTGCTCTTCTGTGTGGGCGGGTAGTGGACATGTTGCACAAGGTAATGTTTTGTGTGTTTGAGTTTTTAATAATCAGTAATTGTGCATTTTTTTCAATAACTGTTTAGTTTTGTCATGTGGAATAGGAAGAGTGAAACTATGTTTTTGTGTTTGTGCAGCGAGGGAATGAAGTCAACTCAGAGTTTTGGAAAGACATGGTTGCCGCCATCGACCACAACTACAACACATCGGCTTTTAAAGGTGAGCGTTTAAAACCGAACTTTCGTATTTTGTTCCAAACTGTTGAATGTTTTGAGTGCTAGGATGCTGAATGTGTGCAAGTCAACATTTTGTCACAGAAATATCCACACTCGTTCTCATTTTCGAACTAGAACTTTATTGTTTCACTTTATACAACCAATGGGACATCGTTGTTACGAAATGCTTTTAGAAATTCTCCTCGTAATCACTGTTCTCATACGGAAGCATCAGTCTCAAAAACAGCACATTTATTTCCATGTAAATTACAGGTAAAACATTTTCGACGACAGACATAAAAAAAAAACATAAAAAGTTTGCTGTAAATGTTACAGGCAGTTGGAGAGCACCACTTATATTCTGATATTCTGGTTTGCTTTTTGGTAAACTTGCTCTGAGATACTGGAACAATTTTAACCACCATTTCCCCTAAAACGTTATTGATTCTGCTCTATGTGGACTCTTTTAGTCAAAATATTGCCATATTTATTTTTTTCCAAAGTATGATTTTATTGACAATTCCAATGGCATTTTCCCTTAAATTTTCAGCTGGACAATTTCACTGAGCAGTTCATTACTTTGCAAGGTGGTTGAGGTCTTAGAAGGGCGAAATCACGTTGAGACGATCAGGAACCCAGAGAAGGAGCAGTGCACGTTGTCCGCTGCGAAGATGCCGTTGCTCTCCTCATCGGGGACCTGGATGTAGACCCTATCGTGGGTCTGCAGCATCAGTACGGTGCTCCCGGACATCTGGTCAAGGAAGCCCTTGTTGTACTCGTCGTAGGAGAACATGACAGGCTCCTCGTTCTTGTAGAGGGCCACGAGCGCATTGGCACCATTCACGTGCATGTGGTAGGAGAAGTAGTAGAGGCCTGGCACCTGGCAGGAGAAGACACCACTGTGGGAGTCGTAGTGGTTCTCGCCATTGTACAGGACCTGGTTGAACTGGATGGGCATGCCGGCGGGAGGGTAGGCAGTGGTCAGCACTGCGCTGAATGCGGACATGGGAGCCTTCATCATCTCATGGGGCATCATCACCTCTTGGGCCTTGATAGGCATGCTCTTCTCGTGGTGGTAGACCACCTCTCCTGGGGCGCCGGGAGGGCCAGGTTGGCCGGAAGCTCCTGGCAGACCGTCCTGACCTCTGGGTCCGGGATTTCCAGGAGGACCCTGGGGACCGCTGACTCCCTTAGCCATCATTCCAGCAGGGCCGGGTAGGCCAGGGTTTCCGGGGTGGCCCTTGAGCCCAGCGGGGCCAACGATGCCAGGAGGACCGGCTGGTCCTCTTGCACCTGGAATTCCGTTCTCACCGCTTTTCCCGGGGGCTCCGGCCGTGTCCGGTGTGTCCCTTTAAACCGGGAGCTCCGTTAGCGCCGGGGCTACCTGTGGCTCCGGTGTGTCCCTGGGATCCTTTGGGTCCCTGAGGACCAGTGTAGCCTGTAGCTCCTGTAGAACCAGCAACCCCTGGGATACCTGGCTTACCCGAGAAACCCTGAGCACCTGGATCACCCTTGGTTCCCTTAGGCCCGGGTGCGCCGACCATCCCGGTGTCACCTTTGGGTCCCTGAGCGCCGACCTCTCCCTGGAATCCTCTGGAACCCTGTGGACCAGCTGGACCCACTGCGCCGGGACCACCAGAAAGACCAGTGTAACCAGTGGGACCTGGCTCTCCCTTCTGTCCGGTGGTTCCTGAGGTACCAGGAGATCCTCTATTGCCTGGGGTTCCGGGGACACCTGATTTACCTACACCTGGCATGCCAGGGGAGCCGGGCTGTCCAGCGGGACCCTGAGGACCTTTAGGCCCCATGGGTCCAGGCATACCGGGGGTTCCGTTCTGACCGGACTTGCCTGGTGCTCCGATGCCAGGGGCTCCTGTGTGGCCCTTTGGTCCTTGCATGCCCATTGCTCCAGGGACGCCATCTCTACCTGGGGCTGCCACCTTTTCCTGCGTCGCCGGGGTATCCGGGGGCTCCAGGCTTGCCAACTCCAGGTGTACCAGGAATGCCAGAGGGCCCCTGAGGTCCCACTGCGCCAGATGGCCCCTGGGGTCCGGTTACACTGTGTCCTCTATCTCCCTTCTGGCCGGGAAGTCCGGGGATTCCAGGGTGTCCCGTTAGACCGGTCTCTCCTCTTTGTCCATTTGATCCAGGCAGGCCATGTGGTCCAGGTTTGCCATTGGAGGAGAGTCCAGCGGGTCCGGGGATTCCTGAAGCTCCAGGTGCACCTCTAGGGGCCCATTGCACCGGACTGCCCGGGCTCACCTCTCTGACCTGGGAGACCGTTGCTTCCTGGTTTCCCGGGGCCACCTGGGGTCCCAGGTTTGCCGGCCTGAGAATAGCCTGGGCTTCCGGGGGCTCCGGGGGGGCCTACGGGTCCTTGGTGTCCAACACCGCTCTGTCCGGGAGGGCCAGGTGGGCCCATTGGACCGGGCTCACCTTGTGGTCCCTGGGCACCGGGGGAACCTTGAACGGCTAGAAAAATTTAAAAAAAAATAAAACAATGACTTATTATATTATATGAAAAGATACAGTTTATATTATATGAGAAAGACTATTCAGGTTGCTGGGCAGGTGCCTCTAAACATGCATCAGGGAATGTTGTTAATACTGATCTTTAATATTGTCACTGATGTAGATGAGGGGAAAGGCACATGGGTGAATTATAAGTGACACAGTAAGTATTGATTGCCCATTCTGTTACGCATCACTTGGTGCAACACAATCAGCTCTTTGCATTTTAATTCTCTGGGTTGCTGAGGCAATCCTACAACTGGTGATTTCATGATTCAGCTAATCAATACACAAAAAGTTTCATTTCATTCAATGATCCAACTATGGATCTTTGCATGACCTTGTTTTTGGTATTCTTCAGCGCGAGACCATGAGCCCTTTTAAAAAGCTTAGAAGCATTACTACTTCACCTATAATTCTGTATACATTGAGGTTATGGGGAGCATCCATTCCCCTCAGGGTTGTGTCAGCAACACCAGTCAGGGAAGGCAGGGAAGTTCCCACTCAGTCACTCTCTCTTGTGGGTACCAGTTCCTATGCATTTCACAACAAGCCTGCGTGTTTCATACTGTACAGCCTCTAATTTCATGGGCTAGCCGAGGCTGGTGGATGTATAGTTAGTGGTTTTTTGTCTGTGAAAAAAGGGGACATTTCATTTATGTGCACACCCTTGAGTAAGAAGCTTGATGCCATCATACTTTATGTATACAGCTGTATAGCTACCAACATGGTTGGTGCATGTTTTTTGCAAAAGTCAATCTCACCTGCAGTTGTTTGAAATGGTTATTTAGTTTAATTTCCTACCTAAGAATAATATATGCCATCTAGTGGACGCTTTTATCCCAAGTGTCTCACAATAGTCCAAAAGTGCATACATTTTAGAATTGGTGGCCCAAGAAGAAACCTTTAACCTAAAGTTTGAAACAATGAGATGTTATATCAAAACATCCACTTTCCAGGCTGCCAAAATCCTCTGGGCTTTGTGATATTATCAGCTTGTATAAATGTCAACTAAAATAAACATGTGACCAATGTGGGATGGATAAACATTTGCACCCAAGAGAATGAATGGAATGGAATGAATGGGTTGTGAGTAAAACACAACATTTTGTGATTGTGCGTTCAGCATGTATACTTTCACAATAAACTGTTGGCTGAAGCCACTGGACCACCCTAGGCTAGCCACATAAAACTGTGCCAGAGCAAACCAAAAATGGCGAAGTGTCTGCCAGGGCAGAACTTTACGGTAGCCAGCATCACCGCAGACTGAAGGTGATGACAGTCCTAGCGTCTAACCTCTCCCTGAACCGTGACTCTTCAAACTGTTCCTACTGGACAGCCATCTGGTTTTTCAGTGGTATCAATACCTCTATAGATAATCAATATCTTTCCTGAAACTCTTTTAGAATGTGTCATCTATTGTCATTACTGAATGCGTCTAATAGTACTAGTGCGACCAAAAAGTCACGTTCAGGTGAGCTACATTGAGTCAGGTTGTGGTTTCGATGGTGATTTCAAAGTGTTTACATTTTTGAGTTTGTAAAGTCTGGAACACTTTCCATGCTATATATTGTTTTAGGAGTAGCCACACTGAAGAAGCCACAGAGAAGATTGTTAGGGTGTGTCTGGTGCTTCTGGTTTTATGGATTAAAAAAAAAAAAGTGAGCTCTTATTTTTGACGGTTGGGTGCAATGCACCAACTTTTAACCACTGTCTCTTAAAATGGAAAACCCATTGTTTTGTCGGGGCATACGTTTTAACTTGAAAGACATGCCCTCAGCAATTAAACCAAGATCACTGAGGTCTTGGTTTAATTGCTGACCTCAAAAGGTCTGTTCCTTCAATTTTACATTCACACACATGTGTAAGTCGGTGACTTTGACCATTTTAACCTCAGTATTTGGCTAATAAAAGTACACCTTGGTCAATGAAGGTAGTTGAGAGGGGAGTGTAAGTCACCTTTACAATATGACTAGTTACCGCTGAATTGGTCCTTGGGCGCCGAATTCCACTTTGGAAGCTTTGTTTGAATACTGAACATCTTTTCAAAGATTAACTGTTGAAATAATGCACTCTGAGAGGGGCTGTACTGTGTGGGCTGATGAAGATTAGATTTTTTTGGCTGATCAATAGAAAGTACTTTTTGCACCTCAACAAAATAATTAGTTCATTTGACGACATTGATTTTGTATTTGTATTATTTCATACCATCCCAATCGATACTGCACCCTCTTTAACCTTTCTGGAGGGGGAAAGAGGATTCCGATCCTGGCCTACACAGATACATGCATGTATACAAATGGTGGAGATCAAGAGGTCTATGACTCACCCTGGCTCTTGACTTGGTGGCCCTTGACGGGGTAGCTCTTGGTGACCTTGGAGGCATGCTGGTAGTACCGATCAGGGGTTGCCCCAACCAGAGCAAGCAGGACGAACAGAACACTTGTCACGCGGAGATCCATCTTGTGAAGCCAAACCTGGGAATTACACAAGCGGTGTACAAAGAGCATGAAGTGTACGTTCAACAGGACACTCAACAAGACACAACAAGTAATCAAATTAAAGACAATGTGTCAAACAACTCCTGCTCCCGAGCTGTGCATCCCCATCTGTCTGCTATAACCTCCCCACTTCCAGCTAGACAATCTAGACTTGCCTCCCTCCCTCCCTCCCTCCCCATTGCCCAGGTGACACCAAGACCACATGTTCTGAAGATCTGATGTCACCTCCTGGAATCAGAAGTGCCAGAAGACACCAGAGAGTGACCAGAGGGAGACCAGAGCGAAACACCAGGAGAGAGGGAAAGAAGACCAGCAGATATGATGGAGAGGACCAGAGAGAGAGGGAGACCAGAAAAGGGGCCAGAGGAGACCAGAGGGAGAGGGAATACTAGGAGAGACCAGCAGAACCAGAGCAGACCAGGACAGACCAGAAAGAGAAAGAGAGACTAGACCAGAGAGTAGATCAGAGAGAGGGACCATTAAAGTCCAGAGAGAGAGAAAGAGAAGACACCTTACCTTCAAGGTTCACGCTCCAGAGAACTGTTGGGGTCGGGAGGCTGCTGTCCCGGGGGTTAAAATCCTCAAAGTGTTGAGACGTCTCTGCTCAGATCTCCTGCTGCTGCTTCCCAGGTCTGGTGGGCTGGAGGTCTTTATATCCCTCATCCTCTCCATCCCACCCGAGGACTCAGGCTCTGAAGCTCCTCCCCCCTCTGATGTCATCGTCTTTTAATGAGGGGGTGCCGCGTCTTCACCATGACTACAGCTGAACCCCGCCCCTCCTTCTGCCTCTCCATTTGTTTCTTCTGCTCTTCTTTCTCCTTTCCGAGGAGGAGGAGAAGGAGGTGGATTTGTTCTCCTCATGATGTTCCTTGATCTTCTGTGAAGCTCCCTGCGCTCCCCTAGCACAAACTCTTCTCTTGGGTTTAGATCTATTCGGTGTACCTCTGTGGTGAATTGGTTCGTTTACTGAGGAACGTGAGCTAGCGTGTTGAGATGGTGTTTTGGTGTTGACAAACTAATTCCTCTGTTCTGTCTGTTGCGTTTAAACATAATCACTAGTTGGGCATTTTGTGGAAAGTCCAATCAAAGGGGTAATTGGCTGGTTTAGTTTCCTGTTTCTGTTTTGAAACGGCTCAAACTGAGGTGTTTCAGAAGTTTGTCTGGAATCTGTTTGTGGGTTGTTGGTGTTGACAGTCTGGGTCAGAAAGAAAAACTTTATGAAGTCTCTCATTTGTGGGAAATGTGTCCCAGACTGCCACTTGCCAGTTGTTCTAGTGTTTAGCATCAGTCAATAAAACAATCAGGGAATCATCAATATCACTCTTTGGCAGGATAAAGCCATTGGACAGAATTCAACCTATGAGAGTGTACTGTAATGTATGTGCAATAATACTTCTGCATACATACATCAGCTTTAATTTAACATTCGTTTTTTTTGTGCCATTGTATTAAGTGTGCGTGATGCTCATACTAAATATGATAGAGAGATGCAGTACCACATGAAACCACCAGGAAGCAGAGTTGGGTCTCTTTCTCTTCCACCTGTTGCAGTTTTCTCATAGTTGCGGTTGAGGTTCTATTCCACCAGCCTTTGAGCATTCAACTCAACAACAAACTCTACCGCTTCAGACTCAAATAGCAGATAGTATTTTATCTCTCTCTGTGTCTTCCTACACATAATGCCTTCCCATAGCTACGCTAACCATGCTAATATAGTCATTATAGCCTCTAATATAGCCTCTAATACCTCTAATATAGTCAGAGGTTTTCAACCCATGGGTGGGACGAGTGGATTGTGGAATGCACCAACAAACAACATTTTATTGATAAACATTATTAAAAATATATATATATATGCATGCCTACATGCCTTTTATGAGAATCTTGAGAAGACTGAAAAGGGGGAATACAGTATTGCTGAACAGTATACATAGAGGAACATACATAGAGAAATATCCATTTTCTCACGGCAATGAGAATGTGTCGCTTACTAAATAAGCTTACTTAATAACTAAGTTATCTTACTGCACAAAATATTGAGTGGGTCCTCCTGGGCCATAGGCACCTCCAAAAGGTGTGTCAAGTTATAGATCCCCAGATTTAATGGACACCATGCTTACGTGGTCAAATTGTGACTGCACTGCTATGATGACGGGATTTTGTCCACGGTTTATCGTCGGATACGTGCCATCTAGATATCAATGGGAACTTAACTACCGTCGCCTAAGTTGCGTGTGGATTGCGGGATTTTGTATACACCCCAAATGATTACACGTTTGCTACATAGCTCAACGGCACTCAAGATATTAAAATAGATCCAGAGTTTATACTTTATTACCCACATCCAGCCAGAACGTTGTGATTTAAATACAATTAACGTAGCGCGGACATCGAGTACACACCCTGTTGAAAAAAAGAAAGAATGAAAGAAGAAAAGTGGATGATTCACCAGTCGGTCGGTAATCAGCAGGTTTGATGCTAAAATCCTTTTTTGTTCTTTATCACGTTTTTATCAAAAACCCATAGACAAAAAAAAATAACCTGCTGTGTCATGGATTCATTTCACCTCTCTCTCTCCGTCTCTTTTTCTCTCTATCTTTCTCTCTGTCTCTCGTTCTCTTTCTATCTTTCTCTTTCTATCCTCTCTCTCTTACTCTCTGTCTGTCTGTCTGTCTGCCTGTCTCTCCATCTCACTCTCTGAAATGACAGCGTTGCGTTCGGCTGTATCTGACCATGAAAGTGGCATCGACCACACTGTGGCGGACACCGCTGTCATTAACCATTCTTTTCTTTGCTCTTTCTTTCGGTGTGGCAGGATATATCCTGCCTGGCTAAATGCGCTTGCCCATGTGTCATTTAATGTAAACGGTTATCTATTCTAGATCTCGTCGTAACACACTGGAATAGAGACTGTAGATGATTTATTTTTTATCAGGTGTGGTTGATACAGGATTTAGCTAATGTTAAAACAGTCTTAAAACCAATCCTTCTTATTGTATATACTATGTTCCCCTTAGAATGGTCTGACATGAGCGCTATTTTGTCACCTTGAATCTATAAAATACTCTGTAAAGTAAGCAGGGGTGCTGAGGTTCAGACGTGGCGTTATGGTCTGTTACCAGATGTTTGATTACCATGGTTACCAGATTTAATTACTGAAGCTCTGGCGGTGTTGGGTACGTAACTATGCAGTCTCTGGTACACATAGCCTAGATGTGGTCTATGATTAACCTGACGACTGAAGGTATACAGTCTATGGTACGTAGCATCGAAGCATGGAAGCCGTCCCCACCTGCCCCTGGCCATCCCATTATCTTACCTTAGCTAATGTTTTTAAAGAGAGTAGTTGTAGATGGCAGTTCCTACGATAAAAGACAATGTGTTATTGTTTTAATCAAGGGGCTAGGTTGAGTTCCAACATTGTGTTATTGTTCACCACCTAGGTTGCTAGCTGGGAGAAAAGGGAGCCGGTAATTACCGTTGATTTGACAGAATCGGAGGATCTAAATATAGGCGGTTTTAACGGGTATGTGACTAAGGTGCCGATTTAATGTTAATAAAACTTAAAATGCCACTAAGAGGCAGTTAGAGCTTTACTCATGGAGGAGAAAGGTTTGGTCGGACCTCCAGGCGGACGGTGGCTGCAATTATACCGACCAGAGGACGAAAAAAAACCCCGGGGCTTTTTGACCGAGTGTAGCTGAGCCTAGCTGGGTTTCCGAATAGCAGCCACTAACCTGAA
The DNA here is from genome assembly GCA_030340625.1 of Merluccius polli. Classification (NCBI taxonomy): domain Eukaryota; kingdom Metazoa; phylum Chordata; class Actinopteri; order Gadiformes; family Merlucciidae; genus Merluccius; species Merluccius polli. The sequence goes on along the minus strand of JAOPHQ010004670.1, from coordinate 11,761 downwards.
ATGGCTTCCTGTTGGGGTTTCCTTTTTTTCTGTCATCCTGAACAAAAAAAAACTCAATTTTTTTGTGTTTAATGTTGCATGACGGTCATTAATGTTTTGTTACTATGCAAGGGTGTGGATTAGATTATGCTTTCATCTTTCAGTCTCTCCCTCGGGACTGAGTAAGTGTGTGGTTTCAGGTCAAGCACCTGAATTGAGGCTGAAACTGTAATGACCAGTACTGTGCTTTTTCCCACGCAACACTGGCTTCAAACAAATGACGCTATTGAGGAGGTGCACCAGACTGCCTACTTATGAACAAATAAAAAGCTCTTTCCAATGTTTCACAAAATCCCTTTTTACATTTAATGCACACATGTGCATTAAATATGTTAAAGTTACAGTGGGGATTCCTTAAACCAATATACAGTTATTTGGCTATATCTTTTTTACAGTGTGTCGTGACTTGCTTCTAAACCACTTGAACCATTTCCTCAGGCCGGTTTCCGAGGGTGGGTTCAACCAAGTTCTGGAATGTTTCAATGTACAGATTTCCCAGCGTTTCACTTGGGATTTTTACTGTCGTATGGTTTGTTTAACTTGAGGGTGTGTGCTGGCACAGCATATGAAGTTTGGTCCATGACGGAGGACAGCACAGTTGTTTTTTCCATAGTTCTGTGCATTCCCTTATTTTGTACTGTAGTGTCACAAACAACGCTTAAAATGTATCACAAAGTTTATCGTATCCAGACTCCTCGGAGTCCATTTGTTATTTTCTGGTTGGTATTGAACTCAATTTTGCAAGCAATTTTGCCATTTTTATTTAAAAATAGGTCATTCACGTGGATGGTTTAGATCTGCAATAAAACATTTTGGGGATGGGGATGGCGTGTTTACCGTAGTGTTAATCTGTTACTCTGCTTTGGTAGTTTGATTTGCAAACTATTCACTGAATCCCGATCCAATAAAAACAGACTAACTCTGACACTAACTTGATCTCGTTTCATGGCGTGGAACTTAAAGCTAATGTTTCAAGAAAGTACCTATGTATACTTAATGCCCACCTAATACGGAGTACACATTATCATTACAGCATTAGAAATTAATCAGATAAGATCCATAAGTTATTGACTTGAGTCCACGTATTGCAACAAACAACGGTATCGGCAGCACTCCTAAATGTGATCGCTTTGTAGGCGAGTTGAGGTCAGATATCTGGAATCTCTGCCTGGCAACTCAAACCTTTGTTTTTATTGGATCAGGATACAGGAAGTGAATAGTTTGCGAATCAAACTGCCCAAGCAGAGTAACATTAACATTAAACACGCCATACCCACAGATGTCTTTACCCACAGACTTTGAGAAGCAGACCCCTCCACCCCCCAATGTAGTAGGCCTACTACATTACCGTGGTAGAAATAGCCTGTATAAGACTGTAAATCACTCCTTCAGAAATAACAATAATAATAGTGGCTATCATATTTATATATGGACCTTTAAATAAATGTAACCTTTGACTTGACAGACGATTAAGTTAGTTTGTTTTAGTTGTTTTCAAAATGAGGGGTTTTAAGGTGGAGGCTAAATGCTGCTCTAATTAGAGATGGGAGTCAGTGAAGCAAATATGAAAAGAAACATTGCTAACAAAAAATATATTTTTGAGATCTTTATAATAACTGCTTCATGAAAATGGGTCTAAAAATCACTGACAGGCTTTTTGTGTGCCACTTGAGTCGAGCATCTAAAGCAAAATATAACCTGATTGATTTAAAGGGTGCCGCACACTGATCAGAGTTTTCGGGCCCTCACCAGTTTGCACCCCTGGAACTGTTCTTGCTGTTGCGACTGCGACTCCATATGCATACCAGGGGACCTCAAGTGGGGTCCCAACCCAACAGGTTGAGACTGTTCTCGTCGGTGAATGGTTGATGTAAATGGACTGCATTTATATAGCGCTTTTTCAAACTAGTGGCCACTCAAAGCGCTTCACAATTTTGGCTCACATTCACCCATTCATACCTCATTCGTACACCGACGGCGGTGTCAGCCATGCAAGGTGCCAGCCAGCTCGTCGGGAGCAGTTAGGGTCAGGTGTCTTGATCAGGGAAACTATGAGGAGCCGGGGATCGTACCAGCGACCTTCCGGTTGCCAGACAACTTGCTCTACCTCCTGAGCCACTGCTGCCCATATGTCAGACTGTTCTGGTCGGTGTTTCACGTTGGTGTCTGGTCAGTATCAGTCTATTCTGGTTTCTATCATGTCCTGTTTTTCATGCTTGACCCCCCCCCCCCCCCCCCCCCACACGAGGCTCTGGGAAGGTGTTTGGTTCCAAACCCATCCCTCTAAACACAGTCGTTGAGGTTTCATGCTTTCTTTCAGGAAGCACGGTTGGTGTTTACCAAATTATGAAGCTCTCAAAATAATTGTGGGATAGAAAAAACCGCAGGAGGGAAAAGCGTAGCGTTGGCACAGAGGTTTCCTCCAGTGGTAGCTGAATCCCAACCTATGCTTCAGGAGATTCTTTAGGTGTTATGGTTGTTATTCTGTGCTATTTATAACCGATGCAATCAAGTAAAGTGTATTTATCTAGCTCGAAACTGTGGGAAAACTCTCAATAAGCGAGAAAAGGACGACATGTTGAGAAGGAACACATCAGCGGTCCCTCCTTCCAGGGACAGCTAGAGGTGCTGAAAGGGTCAAAGGTAATATCAGTTAAATCAGCTAAATAGAAGCAGTGCAATTTCTCCCCCCCCAATTCTCCCCAAAAGTCAAAACGGTTGAGGTAATCCTCATTCAAGTAAACTACCTTCACCCCATGTCCAATCAGAACATCTGGAACTAGGGTGTGTGGTCCTGTGGGTTCTGCTGTCTCCATCGTGCATCAGTTGTTCTCCTGCAATCTCAGGTCATTCCTCTGCCACATGCCACCGAAGTGGCTTTTGCTGGTCCCCTGCGACACAAGACACAAGTTGTTGTTTGGAGAATATATCCATTTGTTGGAAATGGCAAGATGGTGCAAGCCGAGCATATGTACAACTGACATGACAGTGGCTCTCTCCTGAGTGTGGGTGTTCATAGCTGGTTTATCCTGGGTGCCATTATTGCTCATGCACCACAGGTGTGCAGCCCCACCCAGCCCCAGAGTCTAATCAGTCTAACTCGGTCCAGGTGAGGCTGTCAATATCAATAACACACACTCCACATTTGTTTCATTTAATTTCTGGTGCCAAGCTGGGATGGATTCCCAATCGCTATTCTTAGCGTTGAGTGTGTGTATAAGGTGCTTGGAGACTGTATTGTTATGACCAAAGTTATTAGCTGTTATTGTACAGTGTGATGGCATGTGGCAGGAAAGATTTCCTGTATCTGTCCCTTCGACAGCGGAGCTGGAGCAACCTGGTGCTCCGCTGTCTGACCACTGTGTGATGGAGAGGGTGCAGATCATTGTCAATGATGGATGACAGTTCATTCAGCGTTCTCCTCTCCACCACGGACTCAAAAGACTCCAGCCTGAGACCTAGTACAGAGCCAGCCATGTCAGCCAGTCATGACAGAGTGTGTGGTGATGGCTGGTTTATCCTGGGTGCCATGATTGCTCATGCGCCACAGTTGTGCAGCCCCACCCAGCCCCAAAATCGAATCAGTCTGACTTGGGCCAGGTGAGGCTGTAAACCAGCTATCAACCATTCACACTCCACATTGTTTTTGTCGGTTTCATTTTATTTCTGGTGCCGAGCTGGGACCGATTCCCAATCGCTATTCTTAGCGTTTGGGGTGTGGAAAAAGTTCATTGTTGTTTTTCCACTCAAAGGACGCCTCGCCGCCCTTCAGTGGAAACGAACAAGGAGCGAGCTGTGAATAGCACTTACCTCATGACCATTATAACTGCCTTCTCGTTTCATTCTGTCCATGGCTGATGCATAGATAGTCAACAAAAAAAATGGACATGCTTATAGCACATAAATCACTTCAATAACAGCCATTACAGCTGGGGTTTCAAAATGGTACCTCACCTTCTTCTCACAACACTTCCCATGGTCTATAAAGAGCCTGTGTCAACGTTTGAGATATATTTTAGATTCCATTTTGTTGTTGAATCATAGTGGTAATAAGAGTGTTTCCGTATGCTATGTAGCTCTTGGCTAAGATATGTTAACCTGAAAGTATGGAGGAGAAAGAGAGTGATGGTGTTCAGTTGTCATTTTAACTTGCCCCATTTCAATTTTAATGTCGCCCATGTATACAGCGCTTGCCTCACTCAGAAGTTAACTAGCCCATCAAATTTGGTCAGGAAACTTTCTTTGCCTTGGTTTTCCACTATGAAAACAACAAAATAAGGATTGGGTCAATTTTGGTTTAAAGGCTTTCTTCTTTTAAACAATAAAACTTGTTATTTTATGTTCTTATATGTTCTTTCATATGTTCTTTTTTTGTTTATTTCATGAAGTCATATTCCTGTCCTGTTCTTCTGCTGTGGCAGCCACATTTCCCATCTGGGATTAATGAAGTACATCTTATCTTACTTTGACAATTAAGGAAGTTGTTAATTCATTTTGAGAAGATTGTAATGAGCCAGGTAGGGTGGTTTATGTTTCACCCCACTGATCCAGTTATGTTCTGCACCGATATGGAAAACTCCTACAGTCCTTGTGGACAAGGAGCCACTGAAGACTGTAAACTCTGTTAGTGTAGCTGATGACAAGGCTTCCTTCTTTGCTGTTGATGGACTAGTAGTAGTACGGATGGGAGTTGAGGTTCCCAGGCTTGTGATGTGGTCTGGAGAACCTGCCAGGGTGGATCACGTCTGTTTCCTTAAACAAGAACTTAGTAGTAGGAGGAACCGCTCCGTACCAAGATAGTGAAAGTCCTTCCATGTTTTCGCTCCACCCTCAAAATGAGGTCAGCTGGATTCACGCATTAGTGGTGAACTGTTTGTGTGCCACTGTTAGCCATTAGCATGATCAGGTGTTTTATTTAACATCCTGGGGCAGATTTTATTAATTTCCAAACATCTTTTTTTTTAATCTGAGGTCCACTGGGAGAGTAGAGAAACGATATGGCTGACCTCCTTCAGTCAAGGATTTCAGCGGACAAAAATGGTTAATTGTAGTTGATTATCTGGAACAATTAGTTTATTAGTTCTACTATTTACTGTTTAGCAAATTTTATTCAAAGTGACTTGCAGTGAATTCAGATAAATTATGTATAAGTCATTAAGGAACAGGTAGGGTGTTAGGGGCATCTTGCTCAAGGATGTCTCCTTAAAACTATGTCATGATCTAACACAGTACTTTTGATCTGGGCGTTGTAACGGTACACCCTAGCCCCATACTTTTAGTTGTCTGGAAGGTTGATTCTTCTAAATTGCGTAGGATAAGGAGGTACATTCTAGTTAGTTATGTGGAGCAGTGGCTTTGATTCTAGACCGCTCCATGGGACAAAGAGGTATGAGTCGTCCTCTTCCCCTATAGAAGTGTAATGACCACTGGGACCGTCTAGTCCTGCTCCATAATTACCCGTGGTACCTCAAGGCCACATACTCACAGTCACAGACTTTGCAAAGAAAGACCTGAATCAACGCTGGCCCCTCGATACGTTGTATACGTGTCAGAAATCGAAAATTGTATCACAATTAGAAATGTCTAAAATGATCCAGGATGTCAGCATTCAGGTATTCATATCGGGAAAAGGAAAAGGAATCGGAATCAAGGAAAAGGAATGAGATCTGTTTCTGGAAAAAATGCTGAATACAGAACAATCTCCCGCCTCAGTTTAAAAAAGACTGTATTTATCAGTCCCTTTTATATGAGTAGTTGGGTTGTTTTCCTGTCTTACTGGGAGGGAATAGAGAGAGCGAGAGACAGAGAGACTGAGGGAGTCATACAGCCAGTAAATTTGTGGGGACAGCCTCTGGGACACATGTGTGCTGGTTTTGATGGTAATGCTAAAATAGGATTGTGTTTTAAGTCAGCAATTTCCAAAGCAAACGTAGTATTAAGATACAAAAAAACCCCATGGCATTGCTGTCCTCAAATCTGCTGTGCACCTCAACCTCCGCTGCCAATTTAGTTCCTACTTCATGAGAATTAACGTTCTTTAATAAGTCGTGTGTATGTGTGTGTGCGTGTGCGTGCGTGCCTGTGTGTGTGTTTTGGAGTGGTAGAGTGATCCATCACTTTTGCAAAATAAAACGGTTGGTTAAACGGTGGTTAACTTTGCTTGCTTGGTTTAATTCTCCTGACCAACTGTCACATTAAAAATTCCTTCTCAACGTTCAACCATGGCCAAGCTTTCAGCCAAACAGGTCTTGGGGATCCACCTCCACTGACCAACCAGAAGCCTCTGGATTTTTCTACTTCTCCTCTTCTTTCTCTGCTTGTTGTTATCATCCGTCGGTCATTATTTCACAATTTGTGAAAGTTTGAGCGTAATTCCATGGCAACAAGTGCTCGCATGTTGCCATGGAAACAGCCATGGTGTTTTTTAACACCTTCATAAAAAGCACTAGTGAGACCATGAAGTAATCCTTCTGAACCAGCTCTGGCTCACTAATGAATCTGGAAAGTCTCAGGTTAGCTTAATTGGATTGCATAATTTGCATTTAACATACCCTCTGTCCATTGCAATGGACCTGGTTAGTTTAGAGGGAGTGAGACATGGAAAAGTGATATGGGGAGTCAAATATTTTGTTGTGGCAGTTGTGGGTAGGACCCTGTTCATATGCAATGCGATGTCATGTCTCAAGAGATGCAACAGGTTGTGATGGCAAAGTGTTCGACTCCAGTCAAGCGTAGGTAGAAAGTAAGATTACAGTGCGCCTTAAATCCCCCCTGCTGTGTTTACCTATGGAATGAGTTCTGACTATTTAGTCATTATGCAGACACTTCATCCAAAGGGACTTACATGTGAGGCTGAAAACATTCTCAGCATACAGTCAAAATTGGAGCAACTGCAAAAAGAAAAGTGTGTGGAGAGTAGCTTTAAGAATTATAACACAAGATGAGTCAAACTTAATTAAGTGGTGTTAGTTAAGGATAGGAGTCCATCAAGTACTGTATGCAACACAAGAGCTGAAATAAATCAACAAGGTACACAAGGGCAGTTAATGAGATGTTCTGTCTTCTTTAACGGCAAATGAGAACCAGGGATTTTAGTTGAGTTGAGTTCAACGGCCAACGACAAACCTCATCATCAGCTAACGCTGCATACAGACAAGTCCATGTAGTGTTCTGCATGGAGTTAATGACCATCGCTAGCACACTGTGTTCTGCGCTGTATCTGTCATCTAGCTCAACACAGGTTGTATACAGGAAACGCATGTTTACCTCGTCGTCGTCTTCACTGTCTTCACTCCAACAAGTTGGATGCAGTTAAGTGTTTACTGTAAGAAAACACCAACAAAGTTATTGTGCTGAGGTTCAGCACATTGACATACTTCTGTCACCCAAAATACACGTACTTATGTACGTGTTTCCTGCCAAGACTTCATTCATCTGGATGGGAATTCATGCTGTTATGTCTGAAAGTCTCTAATCTGTCCCTAGATGCGTTTTGGGGGGTCTTTGATGTGTGTTGTGTTTGCTGGAAGATAAGCTTCTGTTTTCTGTTTACCATCAACAGTAACACGCTATACCCATCCGTTGCCCGCCGGGCCTCGCTCCGAACGCCCGCGGCACTGTCACTTAAACGTAAACTGCACTCAAGAATGCAACCATTATAACTCAGAGGGCTGCAAGATGTCAGCTTCAACCCAAACACTTTGTAGAGTTTCAGGACCATAGGTTTGAAAGGAACAGAAACGTTTTCTGCCATCATCGCTGCATGTTGACGCTCAACACACCTGAGTTGCAAAGCTAGCTAGGGGGACAGGGTAGTCTGGTGGTGAGCGCTGTTTGGCTCCCAGCTGGTTTAATTGGGCTGTCCTGATTTCCTCTCCCCCTCTCATATCCTCCCCTCTCTCTCCTGTCTTATTTTGTGTTTTCTCCATCTGTCTCCCTCACCCTTTCATTCACTGCGTCTCTCACTCTTTCTTTCTCTTTATCTCCATATCGCTTACTTACTTATCTATCTCCATCTCTCACTTATTTCGGTATTATGGTGTGGTTAGGTCTGGAGCTGCATGGTGGTTCTGCTTTGGGTTGGACACTCTTGGATTCAGATGAAAGTTGCCCGTCGTCTGTACATTTGGACTTAATGTGTTTGTGTTCTGGCTGGTTGTGTCAGTCCAGGCCTGCTACTGTTATGCTGGGTGTTCCCAGTAGCATGGGTTTGTGAGGCAGTTGCCATGCCAACTGTACCATTACATCATGAACTAGATAAAAAAAAGACAAAACAATTTATTATTCTACCATGTATGTGGTTGTATTTTTCCTTTTCTTTTAAGAACAAGGCAGTTCTTATCTGATCTTGTTTTTATTACTTTTGACATTGTTGAGTTAAACAACTGCAAGGTGTCAGTGTTTTACCCATGTACAGATATTATATCACATCTTATCTCGCTAAAATCGGATAAACGCTCTTGTTCATCTGCAAGAAACATGACAGAACTGGGCCTTCGCAATATTTCAAGAAATATCCAGACCCTTGGTTTGCATTTTCTTCTAGTCCTGTTATGTTGGCAATAAAGAATAGCAGAATGGCGCCCACGCTGTCCATGAAAGGATTTAACGTCAGGTTGACCATCAAAGCACAGCGCAACGTCGTCTGCACACAATGCTTTATTCTATATCAATACAAATAAGCCCCGGCGTTCGGCGGAGTACAGTAAGCTGCCGTTTATGTAGATTGCACCATAAGACTGTAAACCCCTCGCGATTAAACGAGACGTGGCCAGACGCTCGCTCTGCCACTTTCTACTTTCTCCATTGTTCCACTGTGAGTCAGCAGATTTAAGGCCGAGTTGCTTTTTAATCTGAGGCATAAACGTCCAATTATGTCCCACGCGTATTTAAGCCGTGTTCGCTACTTGCCGTGATGAAATGGAGGGTAAAGCTATGTTAATAATCCTGAGATGAAGACATGATCTGGGGTAATTGTAGAAGGTATAAGTTCATTTTCATAAGGTATGTTATTTCTGTGGCACTGTGTGAAACCGGCGTGGATGCAGATCGCGTCCGGCGTGCGAACGTCCCGCGTCGAACGCAGTCATGAAGTTCCCTTTGGGGTCGGATCCGCTTGTCTCTTCTGGAGATATCATGGCTGAATTTAGCTTCGGTCTGGCTTTAATGACAGCCAGCGTCGTTCTGGCTGTAAAGTGCGGTGTCCCTCTCTCTCTCTCTCACCCCTGAGGGCGAGCGACTGGCGTCACGGTGGCGTGGATGGTAATGCGGACGGTAGCGCGGCGGTGGGCCGAAACCAACGCCAGCCTTGTCCTGACACTGAGATGTTCACTCATTGTTCCCTCTGCAATCCTTTCTCTCTTTCTCTCTGTTTGTCTCTCTCTCTTTCTGTGTCTGTCTCCGTCTGTCTGTATCTCTGTCTCTCTGCGTCTTTCTCTCTGTCTGTCTGTCTCTCTCTGACTGTCTGTATGTCTCTGTCTCTGTCTGTGTCTCTCTGTCTGTCTCTGTCTGTCTGTCTCTCTCTGTGTCTGTGTCTCCGTCTGTCTGTCTATCTCTGTCTCTCTGTGTCTTTCTCTCTGTCTATCTGTGTCTGTGTCTGTCTTGCTCTCTCTGTCTGTCTGTATTTCTCTCTGACTGTCTGTATGTCTCTGTCTCTCTGTCTGTCTCTCTGTCTGTGTCTCTGTCTCTCTGTCTGTCTGTCTGTCTCTGTCTGTCTCTCTTTCTGTGTCTGTGTCTCGGTCTGTCTGTCTATCTCTGTCTCTCTGTGTCTCTCTCTGTGTGTCTGTGTCTCTCTCTGTCTGTGTCTCGCTCTCTCTGTCTGTCTGTGTCTCTGTCTGTCTCTGTCTCTCTGTCTGTCTGTCTCTCTGTGTCTCTGTCTCTCTGTCTGTCTGTCTCTCTGTCTGTGTCTCTGTCTCTCTGTCTGTCTGTCTCTCTGTCTGTGTCTCTGTCTGTCTGTCTGTCTCTCTCTGTCTTTCATTTATCCATTACTATTCATTCCCACCACACACACACACACACACACACACACACATACTCCATCAATAGTAATATCGCTCCCATTCTATCTAGCTGTCACTCCCTATCTATTTTCCTCTCTTTCTATCTGCATCTGTATATCTCTCGTTTTTGTGTCTGGGGTTTTGTAGAAGGGTAGCATTAGAGTTAAGTTTAGACTGTCTGAGAAGGAGACAGAGGTGGTGTCTGTACCGGGACAGAGAGAGAGACAGAGGTGGTGTCTGTACCGGGGGGGAGAGAGAGAGAGAGAGACAGAGGTGGTGTCAGTACCGGGGGAGAGAGAGAGAGACCTGGAGACAGAGATGAGAGAGAGACGCACACTGAGAGAGAGAAGAAGCGATGAAGGGAGATGGTGTCATAATTACAGGGTTAGCAACACTTCTGTGGTCCGGGCTCTAAAAATGTACGTTCTCCCCCAAACGTCCAAACAAGCACACAAAGAAAAAATACAACAACAACAACAACAACAACAACAAACCTTCACACACAGGATCTGTTGACCTTTAACCTTTAACCTTCTCTGGGTGCGTTTTGAAAGATAACAACAAACCTTTACACACGGGATCGGTTGACCTTTAACGTCCCCCTCCATCCACGTTTTAAAGTATGAGGAATACTCTGCTATGATTCATATTTTGTTCAACATGGTTTCCCCACATGGCTGGAAGCACATCTACTCTTCTCCCTCATTGAGAAATCCTGGATCTATGAATATTCATGATATGCAAATATCACAGGCCTCACGCCCCGCCCACCACCGCTGCTTGCGCTAGGTTGACCGGTGAAAGTGGGCATCAAGATGGCTAGCGGAAACATCGGCGAGATTCAGCCATACGTGTTTGAGCCTCAGTCAGACTCGGATGAGGAGTCTGTTGTGCGCCAACATCGGCGACGATGTCACACTGTGTTCACATTGTCATCATGCCATTTTGTACCAGCGGCGAGAGTTAGCGTTATGCTAACGCTAACTCTCGCGCTCACTGTACAGACATGTCCGCTCTGACGCTCTCACTGGGATCTCTGGTCTCTCTGGTTTCTTTGGCTTCATTTGCATATTCGACAGAAATTGGCTTTGGTATTAGTGACGTACCTAATCAAGCTTGCCAAGAGAGAGATCTCTGTGTGTGGTGTATCTTCCCTCTCTTTATCTGACTGTAATCATAAAGTTTGTGAATATAATGTTTTGTTTGTTAAGAAGGTCCGTGTCATCACTGGGCTGAGGAACAGGAAGTGGGCAGGGATACGTCCGTTCGCATGCATTTTGTTTGTATCGCCGCTCATTTGCACCGCGACGGTTCATTTACTTCCTGCCGCCGCACTGTAATGGGGCCGCTGGATTGGCCCGTTGGCGCCGGGGTTTTTTGGGGTCGTCTGGAATGACGGCCAGACCCCCCCTCCCTCCCTCCCTCCCCCCTCCCTCCCTTCTCCCTCACCCCCAGGGCTCGATGCATGGACTAAATACAAAGTGATGACTGGACGTTATTGACTTCACTCACTAGATACCAGCTGTTAACCGGAGGCTCTTTAAAAATTCATCAGATAGATGTGTTCGAACATTGCATTATAATCTTCTGAATTCAGTATTTTAAATTCTATTATAAAGACAAATATTTCATTTCTATTTACTGATGTTGTCTTTCGTTCGCGTTGAGCCAACCTACTGGATGGCAGCTTGTGTGACTGGTGCAGGCTTGTTAACACCACCACA
>JAOPHQ010004669.1:0-52306 GCA_030340625.1 Merluccius polli | reverse complement strand
AGGGGGGGGCGTAACAGACACTGGAGTACAGTGCTGGGTTCGACATGATATGGACTCGTGGAGACAGTAGGAACCGCCGCCACGGCTGGATCTATAAGGGGGGGGGGGTGTGAGGACAATCGCCCGTTGTTGGGCCAAACATACTGTAGGAGTCTCTTTGTGTTTGTGTTTCCCTCCCGTCGCGAAGATTCAACGCCACTCGGCTGAACTTTCACCCCGTGTCTCAGGACTACAGATCCACCAGCAGGCAGTCTTCGCTAGCGACAAGAAGACCCGGCGTCAGAAGAAAATGCGGAGGGGTGAAGTTATCAATAGGACAGAGGTATACGTGTGTTGGCCTGCTGTCAAGTCATTGTCAAAATGTCATTGGTGATTTAAGTGCTTCTTGAAGTTTATAGATCTTCAGCAATCAGAAAAATATTGGTTGCTGAATTGATAATGAAATAATAATAATATAATATCTAAATGCTATCATCGTACACATACATTTCATGCACACTTAAAACAAAAAAAAGCATATACAGGGAGCAAAACAGGTTAGGTCCATCTGGGGGAGAGAGAGAGCCCACATTGAACTTGAATGAGTTCAATAATAGTTGTTTTTTTTCTGTTTAAAGACTCAATATTGTTGATGTTGTTGAGTACATTTTCATGTACATTTTGTTTGGGCAACTGAAACCATTCACTTATTTAATCTTAAAAGAAAACATAAGCAACTCGATTAAATGTCATGCCTAGTGTGGATCAAGTGTGGGACACTGTCTGTCTGTCGCTGGATCCTTTCTGTGGAATGACAGGTTAGGTTGGGGTTGACTTGCTTGGTAGATATTAAACCTACAGACCTCTGCCTCTGCCCTGCTGTGATCGATATGGACCAAAATTATATTTAGCTGCCTTTTGTCAGGATTATCTTGTGTCTTTCTTAGTGTCTTTAGTAAAGATTATTGCAGAGGTACAAGACGATATGCAGCAGATGCACTGGCTTTACCTGAGTTTGCACAAATATTTGATTTAAAAAAAATGCATTGTCGTCTACATTGACTAAATACGGACACAAATAGACAAAAAGCTATTCAAAAGGGAACCAAAATACACGTTTCATTTTTATTGAAAGCGTATGTGTAAGCAGTGCAGTGAGTGTACAGGGGAAAAACGTTTTGCCGGGGACTTTATGAGGAGAAAAGACGCAGAAGTCAATACAGCCGTTGAGCTATGACATTTATTGGGCGCGGGAATGAAGACATTCCACTGAACCCACATTGTCCCAGACACAGGAAACCTTCTGTCAAATAAAGGTGGACGAGAATGAGTAAACACTTGTAATCCTGACATTTAGAACGGTTGTAAAATGTATTGTTTGAAGAGCTGAATCCAGATACAATTTTCTCTCTCTCTCTCTCTCATCTCTCTCTCTCTCTCTCTCTCTCTCTCTCTCTCTCTATATATATATATATAATATATTTGATACGGATACAACAATATTCTGTTCACTTCAGATGTTTTCGTGCTTCTGATGCAGCAGTTGGTAACAAATTAGATTGAAAAATGGTACAGCTAAATTGTGGTTAACAAATAACATGAATAGGTCAGTAAATAATATGCCACGCCATGAAATGTTTCATGTTTTTACATTTCTCAGGGAACAAACAATAAACGCACATAACGCACCCGAGCAAAAGTTTTATTGTATTTCAATTTGCACTGTGTGATTTTATTTTAGCAAGGATATTGTTTTCAAATGTTAACATGAAAATCAAGCCTAAAAGTTGCAGAACTTATACAGCCAAACCCCAGATAGAAGATTTTTGTTTTCTGGGGGTTTGGTTGGATTGATTAAACAAAATCTATCTGACTCATAAGTCATAACTATTGCAGTGGCAGAATTTTCTCACAGAACAAAATATTAAATCAATTGATCATTGCTATTGTATCTTACTTTCGACATCAATTCAAAACCCAGTGGGAAACTTGGGCTTTTTGGCACAAGTCAGAAGCTTACACACAAAATAATTCCTAGTCCCCACGGCAAGCATGTAAATCATTACAATATTTCAGACTTTAATCCTTGACTCTCCAGTTCCAAGATGAATTCACTACCTGAGAAGGGCTGCATTAGGGATTCAACAGTAGCCACACATGCATACATAGCAAGACCATATATAGACATATTCAGACATTCTGTGCAGTTGTTGTCTGCTGCTTATCCCTATTAAGTTGATTCCCCATTGTCAAAATGAGGAAGCCATTTCATTTCTCGTGTCCTCCTCCTGAGTGTCAACAACACCAACCCGTTTAGTTAGAGGTTATCTCGGATACAAAAGAAACAGAGAAAAAGACAATCAAGCACAATTTAATTGGTTGCTTTGAGGTAGAAAACGCCGCAGATTCGACTGAACTAAACTAAGCCCCACTCTAGAGGTGAGCGCCATTTCCATAAATCAGTGTCTTGCATCAGTGTCAGAGTTCATCATGAGGAGATGACGATGGATGATCCTCCAGTCAGTCTAATTATGCTAAGTTAAGTCTAGTTATGTTTAGTTAAGTCGTATGTTACCCTCGCCCCTCACTCACCCTCCAACGGCCCTTCAAGAGTGTCTTGGACCTGGGCGGGGGGAGAAGCCCTGGGATGGGCCTGCTCCTTCGGCGTACACCATCCAGCAGCGGCCTCCCCCGGGTGAGGAGCCCACCGGGGGACGCCGGGGGAGAGCCAGGCAGACGTCTCCCACGCTCAACTGACCGCAACTCAGGCCGCAGAGGCGGGCCGTTCTTTCGGGGCAGCAGGATGACCAGCCTCGCCCACGCACAAAGAAGGGGTACTCCATGTATACGTCCACCAACTCCTGTGGAAGAGAAGTTCAATTCAGTGTCAGGTGTCGGAGCGTTGCAGTTCGCCTGACTGGCCACTAGGAGGAGCATTGACAATCCGTTGGACAATATGAATGTAGGTTATGATTTTCCCCCTTTGTAACACCAACTTTTGTGTGTACCCGAAGCAACCCAGTGGACTGATTTAGCTATCATAAAATCTGGTAGACAACTCCCAGGGTGATGTCACATAAAAGTGATTTTGAATGGGCGTGTAGATGGCTGTATCAACATCACACCTGGTGTTATAATAGGACCTTTAAATGTTCAGTGTTGCGGTGTTGTGTTGTTGGTGTGTGGAAACAACTTAACACTCAATATAACTGTCTAAATGGCAATCCCCAGTATGGTTCACCCGGAAGTTCTTCGTAGGCAATTGACGTGAGAGGCCGAGAGGCTGAAGAGGTGAGGGAGGAGGAGGGACAGGTAGGGGAATAGCCTCTCACCACCGTCAGCAGCTGAGCTGCAGCCCCGCCGCGCCGCGAGCCCAGCAGGAAGTCCTCCGTCCCGCAGGTCCTCCACGCGCTTGAGGCGCCATCCCGAGCTCGATCAGCGAGCCCGCCGCGAAGTGGGGGAGCAGCCAGGGGAAGGGTTCGGGGGAGGGGGGTGGAGAGGAGACGGACGAGCACCGAGAGACTGTTTTTTGCGCCGCTTGGAAAGCGTTGAACTCGTGTTGTGAGGTATAACCAGAGGATGTGCTTAGTGATGAGTGGATGGTGATGGTGATGATGAATAATGATGATGATGATGATGATGATGGGGATGAAGATACAGGACTCGGTATGGTACGTGGGTGTTTGGCGCCCCTCGCGACCAGGTGCTCGTACAGCAACTCCTCCTGGGGTTTGCCGTCCTCGGCGAGCGGCAGAGAGGGTATGAGGAACGAAGGGGTCAAGGAGGTAGGGCTGACGCAGCCGTGAGGAGTCTCCGTCCGATGGTCTCTCCTCCTCCCCCAGGGGCCCCTGTCTCCTCTGGGGGCCGCCCGCCCGGGGAAGGTCTCTAAACTAAACCGTTCCCTTAACTTAGGTGCAGCATCCCTCCGGTAGCCCGCCAACCGACCTCTCTGCGTCTCGTGGAAGCACCGTGGACGGGGAATTATGTTCCAGCGGGGTAGCGTAGGGTGACCTCCCTGCTGGACGAACCGCTGTACAGAAGTCCTTGAGGTGGCCCGCGAGGGCCTCACTTCGGTGGGGAAGGTCCGATCCCGCCGTAGCGGTTGTGGAACTCGGTCCACCCGCCCAGGAGTGGTGGGGGGCGAGGCTCGGGGCTCGGGGTCCTGCTGGTGGCCGTGTGGGTCTGGGTCCACGTTGGTACAGTGTGGGCAGCTCGCCTCGCCGTGGGCTGCAGAGGGAGTTTTGCTGTTTGAGGTTCTTGTAAGGGTAGGGCACCTTGAACATCGCAGCGTCGCACTCCCTCGACTGTCCTCTATCTGTTCCTCTTCTTCGTCGGGCTGGCGTCCTCATCTGGCTCCATGGCTGGGGGTTTGGCTTGCTACTCCTTGGTTGCTAACCCTGTTGCTCTTGTGGCGGCGCCTGCCGGTTTTCTTGTGTGGAAGATTAAGTGCTGTTGCGGCCGTATACCGCAGATGCCATTGTACTGCTCCGCACAATGGCCAGCGTCAAAACGGCCTGAAAAGCAAGAACATCACATTGCAAAAAGGACGTAGCACAAAAGTTTTCCTGATTCACTCCAGATTCGTTGCCCTACACCCGACACTTCATTCAGAGGACTCTGACTGTCTGACCACATATACCCGCCCCCCCCCCCCCCCCTCCCCCCCCCCCCCCCCTCTCTCTCTCTCTCATGCTCATTCGCTCTCTCCATACTTCTTAAATGTCAGACAAAAACCATGTTCCTTCTTCATGTGCCGCCTTGACATGAAATTGCAGTGGGATAATACGCACCACCTCTCTGCAACAATTACACCATCACGGCCAATTGAAAGCATTTAACAAGGACTCTGACGCAGACAAGGGGGGTTCACAATTCAGACTGACAGCAACGCTCCGATAAAACAAAGTAGCTATGGTAACAAAGTACTTTGCGGCGCAGAGGAATGAACGTGGCGAGGGACAGCGGGAAGTGAAGGACGACAAGACAAGCTAGACGCAGATGTTTCCATTGTTGAGGTGAACAGCTCCCATTGAAGCCCCATCCCTCAGCACCACTGGTACGGTATAATACAGTCCCATGGTCCGCGGTCAGGCTTTGTCTGGCTCTATAGGTGTAAAAGCATGAGAATGTATTGAGCAAAGACAAACTCTTTACTGTGGTGATGTGATGTGATGTGATGGGAATGTCCTTTCAGTATACGCTCGCTGCTTGTGTGCAACATTGCGGAAGAACGTCACGATAACAACCGAATTCGTATCGCGATCCGGACGAAGACGGTTTGCCGCGGGACACTGGAGTCTACACCGGCTAAAAAGGGATGTAAGGCACACGACATCCCCAGTCCATCGCATGGTGTCTCGCTCCCTCTCATGCACACACACACACACACACACACACACACACACAACGGTCCATATAGGTATCCAAACTGTTGCAGGTAACAGGACAGCTACCACTGAGACGCCTGCTTGGACTGGACCCCCAGGACCAGTGGATCTCCCTGCCAACTATGACACACCTTGTTCCCAACACCACTATGACTTAAGTAAGGCTACAACATTGTATGTAGAACAGCTGATTCAAATGCCACAAGGAAAGTGTTACGGTGAGGGTGGCTCATCCGAGTGGCCGGCATTATCATCGTCCCCACTCAATGGCCTCATTCACTACTGACACAAAAACACACACACACACACACACACACACACACACGTCTGTCAGTCTCACCATGCTGGCCTGGATGTGTGTATGACCTCATCCTGATACAGCCCAGAGACAACACCCTCACATGGAAATACATTCCAGAGAGAGACACAGAGAGAGAGAGAGAGAGAGAGAGAGAGAGAGAGAGAGAGAGAGAGAGAGAGAGAGACTAGTGGGTCCAGGTCGGGTGTGGTGACTTACTGTGAGCCCGAAATGAAACACAGACAGACGGATGGCTGGATGGACGGATGGATGGACAGACAGACAGACGGGTGGTTAGGTGGACAAGTAGACAACACTTTAGTTAGGCAGACAGGTAGGATAAAATGAATAAACAGACAGGTAGACAGACAGACAGACAGGTAGACAGAGAGGGGAACAGAGAGACTCACAGGGGGCAGTCAGACAGACGGACATACCTGGTGTGATAGTTTCCTTATAGGGTACTATTTCACTACACATCCCTAATCTATGGAAATAGCATGTATTTACAACAAAGTGTGGTGTTTTGTCTGCTGCCCAACCGATTAAAATATTCACTGAGGATAAGACTGGTTTGCATATCGGCTGAAACAACAACTCATACATACAGCCTCACATTTTTTATCTATAAGTACTTCTTGTCCCAAACCATATACTGTTATCATATGCCTATACATATATACTGTTCAATGCTGGCAGTAGAGTTGCATAGGTGTACTCTACATTACTTGCTGGGGTGTTTGAATTGAGTTGAGTTGTAATGTTAAATATATATATATATATATATATATATATATATATATATATATATATATATATATATATATATATATATATATATATAAATGTATATGAGAATAGACACAATTATCGAATAGCAAACAAAATGTATTCTGTGCTTTGAGGAATGAAACAACATTGTGACATTTTCTACATTCTTCATTTACGTCAATCCGTTCGTTAAATTCCCCCAATCAGTTTGCTCAATCAATCAATTTGCTCAATCAATCAATCAATAGAAGTCGTCCATCGCACCTCCATCCGTATATTCATCCTGATATTGTTAATATGCATCAATAAAGAAGCCATAGGTTCAGGATCACAGTTTCCCACTCACCTTCCTGACTTGTCCCCTCTCTGGCTCGCATCACAAGCTGTGGGTTTCCCTGCGAGGCCGTTGAAGGAACAGAGGAGAAACACAGGAGCATCCAGACCAGCTCAATAGACTGCACTGTCCTGCTTTCTCTTCTTTGCTCCTATCTCTCTACCTCTCTCTACCTCACCCCCCTCTCGCAGTCTCTCTCTCTCTCTCTCTCTCTCTCTCTCTCTCTCTCTCTCTCTCTCTCTCTCTCTCTCTCTCTCTCTCTCCAGCCTCCTACTCACTTTGGCATTTTACACCCTCATTCAGTTGGTCCTCCTCACGTCAAACAGATCTCACTCTCTATTCTGTCTTGCGCTCTCTCTCTCTCTTTCCCTCTGCCTCCATCTTGCACGCTCTCTCCCCCCTCTTCCACGCACACACACACACTCTCTCTCTCACTCTCTGTCTTGCTCTCTCTTTACATCTCCCTTTTTCTCTACATTTCTTTCTGTCTCTCTCCACCCTGATTTTCTACCTCACTCTCTTCCGCTCTCCAACTGTAGCCCTCCCTCTCTCTCTCTCTCTCTCCCTCTCCCCCTCTCTCTCTCTCTCTCTCTCTCTCCCTTTCTTTACATCTCCCTTTTTCTCTACAGCTCTCTTTCTCTGTCTCTTCTGTCTCTCTCTTCTGTCTCTATGTCTGTCTGTCTGTGTCTCTCTCTCCCTTTCTCTCTCTCTCTCTCTCTCTCTTGCTCTCTCTCTCTCTTTCCCCACATTTCCCCTGTTCCTCTACCTCGCTCTCTCCCCCTCTATCTGACTGAGTGTATAATTAGACATGAAACTGCTGTGTGCGATTCCTCAGCTGATAGTAGGCGTATGACTGGCTGATGGCTCTGGCGCTTCGCCGGGCTGCAGAGAGAGAGAGAGAGAGAGAGAGAGAGAGAGCAGGGAAGCACAGCTCTCTGCACAAGTCCCACGCATATACAGGTGGCCTCATGTGGAGGGGGACACCTGTGTGTGTCGATGCGTACGCAGGCCCACACACACACGTACACACAAACGCACACGCACAAACAAACACGCATACACCAGCGTCCTCATGTAGGAGGGGGAAAACACCTACACATCCATGGACACACCACGAACATGCATACATATGCATGCCCATATAAAGAGGATGCACACAGACACAGGTAACGCACGCACACACACACTCACTCACTCCTCCTCAAACCGGCTGGGACATCAAATATTAAAAAAATAAATTAACATTTGTATGATTATTTGCAGCCGGGGGTCTCCTGTCGGACTTCCTCTTTCAGTGGCTGTAGGATGTGAGAAAAGTGCCTCCTTAAATCAGGAAGACACACACACACACACACACACACACACAGCTCAGCCCCAAAGGAGAGCCAATTCACAGGAATGGCTTCTTGTGCTAAAGTGTTAAAGGTCAACAGGATCAGGGCGCAGGAAAGGGGCGTGTTATCGCCCAGCAGATCAGTGCTGCTGTTAGGCCTATGGAGGATAAACCTGCAGAGAAAACCCACACACATCCTCGTGCTTCTCATCTTTTTTTTTTTTTTTTTGTACTCGATGACTCCTCTGCCTACATATGTACAAGCGCGCGCACGCGCGCACACACGCGCACACGCACGCACACACACACACACACACACACTTACCTTGCTGGCGCCGTGACCAATGACGTCAGAGAAGAAGCAGCTCAAGCTTCTTTGGGGGAAATGTAACACCTGTAACCTGGTCACGGTCACGTATATGTGCAGGTAACGCGCATGCGCACGCCCACTAGCGCGCGTTAAGAGCTGAGGGCTGGTCACGTGGGAAACAGACACCCTTATGGGCGCAGTTTCAGCTTCAGGGTTTGGGATGAGTTGACGTCTTGGGGCGCACAACCACAGCAGGGGGTCATCATCATCATCATCATCATCATCATCATCATCATCATCATCATCATCATCATCATCATCAGGTTCTTCATCATCATCAGGTTCTTCATCATCATAATTAGGCTGTTGTGTTCAGTGACATAGCTGCAGACGAACAGTATGCAGACATTTTAAGCCGAGGCTTGCAGTAATCGTCAAACTGATATTAATTGCAATATGCTTTCGTTGAAAAAAAGATAAATAAAAATCAATCTCGCATGCTCTTTTGAATATAGGCAGCAGGAAATGCTTTCTGATGGCCTGCCCGTGTTTGTTGATTGTAATATTTTTTGTGAGACCATCTGCGCGCCGTGGATCCGTTACAGAGATGTTGCCAGAAAATATCCAGTTTTATTTTTAAAAAACGCACATATTTTCACTTTCACCACTAGATGGCGACACTTGCCCAGAACAGATCACGTGTAGCCTACCTGTCCTGTACGAGGGGGGGGAACACAGTAACAATAGTTAAGAGTAAACACATAATAACAATTAATAACAGAGATGACAATAGAGATAATAGACGGATACATGTGTGTTTTTCTTCTTGTTTGACCAGAAGGCTGAAGTCAACCCATAATTAGGCAGAGCTGCTGAGGGACAGACGTGTCAGCAGGGTGTGATAGACATGATGTAAGATAAGAAAGGGAAAAGTGAAACAGACTGACCTAAATAGACCCGAAACAACAACACAACATAGTCACTTAGCCTCATCAAACTAAAAACCACACACACACACACACACACACACGCACGCACGCACGCAGACACACCCCCTGCCTGACCGCGGCCAGTTGGTACGCCCCGCGCGGTGCCGTCCGACCAGTGGACCGCAGCCAGAGAGGAGTCCCTCCAAGGAGACAGAGGAGGAGGAGGAGGAGGAGGAGGACTTCAGTCACACAGTAACTGGCCGGAGAGCTGGGGGATGACCACCAGTCACTAGACCCGCTGGGTCCCGTATCTCGTTCGCAAGTCGCTGTGTCTGAGTTTCTTGTCATCATCATCCTCATCATCAACATCCTTCTCGTCATCTTCATCATCATCCCACTTCTGGACCGAGCAGCACCACCATGAACTCCTCAGCAGCGAACATGAGCAGCAAACGTCTTCCCTGTGAGTAACTCTTCTCGCGTTATAGGCAAGGTCTATATTATAGGATTTTGTTTTTCAATTGGTTCAGGTTTTTTTTTAATGTTGTTCTATTTTACAGTAATACAGTGAACGGAACATACAACAAAAAAAACACAAAAAACACAAAATGACATAGTTGTACTGTACAACTTGTGACAACTATACAACTCTACTTTTTTTTTAAAAATATTCATAGGCCCATAACAGGATTTTGGAGAAATGTCCATATAAGGGTGTGAAAGAAAAGCCCTCATCTGCCCTTAGAGAGAGTGTGTGTGTGTGTGTGTGTGTGTGTGTGTGTGTGTGTGTGTGTGTGTGTGTGTGTGTGTGTGTGTGTGTGTGTGTGTGTGTGTGTGTGTGTGTGTGTGTGTGTGCTTGTGTGTGTGTGTGTGCTTGTGTCTGTGTGTTTGAAATGTGTGTGTGCTTGCCCGCCTGTGTGTGTGTGTGTGTGTGTGTGTGTGTGTGTGTGTGTGTGTGTGTGTGTGTGTGTTTGTGTGTGTCTCCCGGTCTGTCATGTGTTTCTTTGATTACTTATGTGTGTAGGCTTCTGTGCTGGTAATGTGACTGAGGTTTCAAACCTCAACAAAGAGACAACAACCTTCTACAACAACCAACAATCTCTCACGCTCTGAGCCCTCCTGAAGATAGTCTGCTGTTGAATAACTGCTCTAGTCTGATGATGATGATGATGATGATGATGATGATGATGATGATGATGATGATGATGATGATGATGATGATGATTCTGGCTGGAGTGGCACTGGGACAGAAGTGTCGCACAGGCAATGTTGAATCATCATAATGAGTACTTTTCACTAATGGCAATTAAATGGGTCATCCGCATCTAGCCTTCATTCTCATACAATCAGAAACACACACACCAACACGCACGCACACACACTCTTTCTCTCGCTCCCTCTCTCTCTCTCACTCTCTCTCACTCTCACACACACACACGCACACACACACACATTCATGCACTGGTCTGGATCAGGGCCAGGGCTACAGACAGACTAACAGACAGATCTGTTATGTGCTAATGGGATTGGTTCGGTGCTTTAGGACCCCCAGGCTGTGGTACAACTGAATTAGTCTCGGTGAGATCAGTGTGCGATTATGTGTGGGGCCTGATAGGATCGGTGGGTGTCATTGAGAGACCTCATCTCTCCTCTAATGCGTTACTCCGGCCCTGAATAGTGGTGGAGGTGCTCTTGGGTGCAGGGGAGGGTTGGTGTGTGTGGGGTGCGTGGGAATGCTGTGGGAGAACGGCCGCCAGGGACACAGCAGCTGTTGTCATGGGTAATGGAGTGATGGATGGAGGCTGGAGAGAGTAAGAAGAGGACAAGAGGTTAGAGAGAGTTAGTAGAGGACATGAGCCTGGGGAGAGTAAGAAGAGGACAAGAGGTTAGAGTTAGCAGAGGACAGGACGCCAGAAAGTTAGTAGAGGACAGGAGGCTAGAGATTAAGTTAGTAGAGGACAGGAGGCTAGAGAGAGTTAGTAGAGGACAGGAGGTTAGAGAGAGTTAGTAGAGGACAGGATGCCAGAAAGTTAGTAGAGGACAGGAGGCTAGAGAGAGTAAGATGAGGACAAGAGGTTAGAGAGAGTTAGTAGAGGACAGGAGGCTAGAGATTGAGTTATTGGAGGACAGGAGGCTATAGAGAGTTGGTAGAGGACAGGATGCCAGCAAGTTAGTAGAGGACAGGAGGCTAGAGAGAGTAAGATGAGGACAAGAGGTTAGGGAGAGTTAGTAGAGGACAGGAGGCTAGAGATTGAGTTAGTAGAGGACAGGATGCTAGAGATTGAGTTAGTAGAGGACATGATGCCAGAAAGTTAGTAGAGGACAGGAGGCTAGAGAGAGTAAGATGAGGACAAGAGGTTAGAGAGAGTTAGTAGAGGACAGGAGGCTAAAGATTAAGTTAGTAGAGGACAGGAGGCTAGAGAGTTAGTAGAGGACAGGAGGTTAGAGAGAGTTAGCAGAGGACAGGATGCTAGAGAGAGTTAGTAGAGGACAGGAGGTTAAAGAGAGTTAGTAGAGGACAGGAGGCTAGAGATTGAGTTAGTAGAGGACAGGGTGCTAGAGAGAGTTAGTAGAGGACAGAAGGCTAGATATTGAGTTAGTAGAGGACAGGAGGCTAGAGAGAGTTAGTAGAGGACAGGAGGTTAAAGAGACTTAGTAGAGGACAGGAGGCTAAAGATTAAGTTAGTAGAGGACAGGAGGCTAGAGAGTTAGTAGAGGACAGGAGGCTAGAGAGTTAGTAGAGGACAGGAGGCTAAAGAGAGTTTGCAGAGGACAGGATGCTAGAGAGAGTTAGTAGAGGACAGGAGGTTAAAGAGAGTTAGTAGAGGACAGGAGGCTAAAGAGAGTTAGTAGAGGACAGGAGGTTAAAGAGAGTTAGTAGAGGACAGGAGGTTAAAGAGACTTAGTAGAGGACAGGAGGCTAAAGATTGAGTTAGTAGAGGACAGGATGCTAGAGAGAGTTAGTAGAGGACAGGAGGCTAGAGATTGAGTTAGTAGAGGACATGATGTTAGAGAGAGTTAGTAGAGGACATGATGTTAGAGAGAGTTAGTAGAGGACAGGAGGCAAGATATTGAGTTAGTAGAGGACAGGAGGCTAGAGAGAGTTAGTAGAGGACAGGAGGTTAAAGAGACTTAGTAGAGGACAGGAGGCTAAAGATTAAGTTAGTAGAGGACAGGATGCTAGAGAGTTAGTAGAGGACAGGAGGCTAAAGATTAAGTTAGTAGAGGACAGGAGGCTAGACAGAGTTAGTAGAGGACAGGAGGCTAGAGAGAGTAAGACGAGGACAAGAGGTTAGAGAGAGTTAGTAGAGGACAGGACGCCAGAAAGTTAGTAGAGGACAGGATGCCAGAAAGTTAGTAGAGGACAGGAGGCTAGACAGAGTTAGTAGAGGACAGGATGCCAGAGACTCAGTAGAGGACAGGAGGCTAGAGAGTTAGTAGAGGACAGGAGGCTAGAGAGAGATTGATGGGTTGAGAGATTGAGGGTCTGTTTTTCTTTTGACTCCGAATATAGACTCTGCAAGGTCATTAGACTCTGGTTAAGGTCACTATACAAACTGGTACTCCTTGCTGTTCATAATGAGTTTCCATGTTACGGAGAATGGAGAAAAGCAGAAAGATGGCCATGTGAGAAAGGTTGGCTCTGTACGCAGTACGCAGATTATAATCACATGAGAACATGAGATGTGAATCACGATATAATTGTGTGTGTGTGCGTGTGCGTGTGTGTGTGTGCGTGTGCGTGTGTGTGTGCGTGTGCGTGTGGTTTTAAGTAAACAGCCTTGAGTGTCTGCCTCAGTCAAGGTTCCCATCTTTCCGTTAGCGAAGCCTGTAAGCTGTGAGGCCCCATGGGGCCCTCACACCCTCTCATTAGCACCCCTGAAAATCCCCTCACCTCCGTCTCCCCTCCATTAAACACTGCACCAGATCAGAAACAGAAACAAGGGCACCTCCGTCTCAGAGAAGGGGAAATACATAAAGGAGAAAATAAGGCTTAAAGAAACAAACATGTGAATTTCTAGGAACGTTAAGTGTGTAATTATGTTTTTTTTTTTAAACTTTCTAAACCTGAGAGCATGACTAAAACAAATGTGCTCTCTGTAAGTATTCTCTTGGTATCAGCAATGCTTGAAGCTGGGATTACCAAGTACTATTTCTCTCTATTATTAGTAAGATGTACAGTATCTTTAATCAAAAAGGAAATGTAAAAGGAAACAACAAAATGACCATGTGTTCATGTTCTGCCGCGCTCCCTAACCTACACCCTAACCGAGAAGTATGCGCCAGGGTTTGGCCATGCATTCCTTCCACTTCCACTTCTCCCCGCTGAAGTGAAGATGGGGTCGTAACCCTTCCCTCGCTAGTATGAAGAAGAGAAATGTAGCGCCTCCAGAAAGACCATTAAACTGTTTTACACTGTTTGAACTGGAGACACACAAAGAGGAATCACGGGGGGGGGGCCTGCAGGGAAGAGGAAAGCTTTCCCATGGACCTCGGTTTTGTCTGTTTGCATAACATCAGAGCACAGAATGATTATGTAGGAGGACTAAGGAGTCTCCTTCCTATATAAAGTTTCTCTAATGATCAAAATAAGAGGACTCATTTAGTACGTAGCGCTGGACGTTACGACAAATTATTGTTGGCAATTGTTTTCAACGTTGGCATCATGCTGTACACAAATAATCTGGTCAACAGTCAAGTGTGTTGTGACAAATGAAGACGTGAAGCCTTCTGCAGCCATAAAGGGGTTTGTTGGCTGAGGTATCAGGGAAAGAAAGAAAGAAAGAAAGAAAGAAAGAAAGAAAGAAAGAAAGAAAGAAAGAAAGAAAGAAAGAACAAACTGTTATTCTTTACATTACTTTCCAGAACCATTTTTAGGCTACGTCTGTCTTTAGAAATGGGTACGCTCATTTATTTGCGTCTTGGCTCCATGGTTCTCATCCTTGGCTGCTACACCGAACGACGCCAAACAAGAGATTTATTCTCGCTGGGCCGCTCCTCTCGGCTTAAGTTTTACACAAAGTGATGTAACGCGTTTAAAGGGAACGGGACTTGGCCTAGTTGCGACGTCATTAGTCCCTTAAGTCTATTGTTTAGATCAGAACGCATGATGGGCACGTCCAGGGCACTGGGACAGGACGTTGACCTACAAAACTTCAAAGAAATCGATGGGCCGAGGCGGGAGATGGGCTTGGATAGAGCGGGGGGGGGGGCCGGGGGGTTGGGGGGAGAGGAGAGGGTTAACAGTGATGGGATTGTTGTCCTCAAACAGTGGGGCAGCGGAGGGTGACGGTGCAGGGCACCGGCAGACTGACACCAAATAAAACACACACACACACACACACACATGCCTGCATGTAAGTAGATATATGACACACACACACACACACACACACAGGTATCCACACACATACACACACACACACACACACACACTCACACACAAACACATTTAATTATTCACATTCCTTGCCACTGGAGCCTGGGTTTGACTCTTAGGACAACAGCACAAAGAAAGAAAACTTTCCGTCGTTACTTATTTCTCATTTCACAAAGTAGGCTGCACGTCTGTTTTGATTTCTGCCCCCCCCCCCCACACACACACACACACACGAACAACAACAACAATGACAACCCTTTAAAAAACAGCGGTCACTTATCCAACGGCTTGAACCTTTATTAGCGATGGCAGCCGTAGGTCAGCCACTCTGTTCATCATTACAAAGCATTTTACGACTGCGCCCGTAACTGTTGTATTCCTGACGCGTCAAGCTTTCTGCCCAGTGCCCTCGGAGACGGGAGCGTGTTTAGAGGGACCGCGCCAGCTGGCTGATTCGATAACGGGGTTAGCAGTGAAGCCGGGAAGACTCGGAAGGAGCGATCCAGTAAAAGTCAAAGCAAACAGCAGGCTACATTTTGGCAAACACGTCTCCTTGTGACTCAAGCTGGGATAACTCTCTACTGTAAGCACTTCACACAGCTGTGGACACACACGCACGCACACACGCATGTACACACACACACACACACACGCATACACACGCACACACACATTTTCATTCAGGGGCTTTCTACATGTAGAACTGCTCCCCCTCCCCTCCCCTCACCTCTGTCTCTGTCTCTCTCCCTCTCCCCCTCTCTCTCTCTCTCTCTCTCTCTCTCTCTCTCTCTCTCACCTGTCACTCTCTTGTCACTCTCTTTAATGTACTTTAGAGCCTGTTTCTCACTGGCCAAAAAAACCCACCAAGACCCACTAACATCTGGCTTTTGTCTGCAGTTGGAAAGGGTCCACACGGCATTCATTCCCAGGACAAATGACTCTGCTGTAGCCACAGGAATTTATCGTCTCCGGCTCCGATCGGCTGCGATGGTGACGTCGAACGTGACACACCAGAAAAAACAGGGTCTGCCCGCGCTTAAAAAACCTGCATATACGTGTTTTTTTTTGCGTGTAAAAAGTGTCTGGGTAAGGATAGGGCAAAAAAATGGTGTCCACTAGCACTGGTTTAGCACCAGTGTGCGGTCCATGCACCTCATCTTCAATAACACACACAGCTAATTCCCTGTGTGTGTGTGTGTGTGTGTGTGTGTGTGTGCGTGCATGTGTGTGTGTGTGACATCTAAAAAGATGGTGAATGCGAGACAAAGGGAAGAGATTAATAAAGTCTGTCATTGCCAGCATTTTCACACCCAAAAGTTCAGTTGAGGCGAGTTTACCCACTGCATTTTCTCTATTTGTGGAGAAAAAAATGAATTCCTGTCACTATGGATCAAGTGTGTGGAGTCCGGGCACGCTCCATCACCCCCCCAAACCCCCACATCCATGCTTTTATCTGCCTCTGAAAGAGTCCTTTCTGTTGGTCCCTGCAGAGAACAGGCTCCGGGTTTGTCTCAGGATCCTCGCTGGCAGAGTGGGTCTCACAGACACGTCCCGAACTGTCTCTGTCTCTGGCGGTTTCCGACCATTACTCAGTGATAGCATGTCTCCTACCGGACCTAGCAGGACTTTAACTTACCCCTCCAACATCCCACCGGACCTAGCAGGACCTTAGTTTCCTCCTTTTGCCAGACCTAGCATGACCATAACTTAACCCACCCACAAGACCTAGCATGGCTGGGGAAAGAAAGACAGAAAGAAAGAAAGAAAGAAAGAAAGAAAGAAAGAAAGAAAGAAAGAAAGAAAGAAAGAAAGAAAGAAAGAAAGAACAGAAGACAACGAAAGGTTGTAGAAAAGAAGTAAAGTAGGAAAGAAAAACGGAAAAATAAAAGGAGAGAGAGAGAGGTGTGTGTGTGTGTGTGTGAGAGAGAGAGAGAGAGAGAGAGAGAGAGAGAGAGAGAGAGAGAGAGAGAGAGAGAGAGAGAGAGAGAGAGAACTGGAAGGGCATTAAATAGATGGCTAAAATCCTTTGTCAAGCCGGGCTTACGGAAACCGAGGGCCTCTAGCTCGTCCCCCCCCCCCCCCCCCCCCCCTCTCATCCTCTTCCTCCTTCTCCTCCTCCTCCTCTTCCTCCTCCTCCCCCCTGAATAGCCGGTCTGTGACAGCTGCTGGCAGCCCTATTGGATGTCTTGCGGTTTTTAACCAATGGGTCGGTGGTGGTGGTGGTGTTGAGACGGGTAATATGACCTCAGCAGTAGTGGACACTGCTGCCCCTGTTGTTCGCCACGGGACTTTCCTCGGTGAGCAGGTCTGCGCTAACTAGAGGTCGCGGGGGTCATTGTCGTCACCGCAGGGTTAAGTAATCCTCATTGATCCCGAGAGTTTGTGATGCAGCAGAAGAATCGTATCGAGGACCCGATCCGGAGCCTATAGGGAAATTGATTTCTACATCGGCAGCCGCTATTCATTAACTCCCATTTATTATTAACCCCATTTAAAACTTCCCAGGCTTCTGAGCTGAAGCAACAATCAATCGGTGTTGCTAATGTGTAGACGGAGTAGTATTTCATATCGCCATGACAGCGTGTCAGCTGACCTCTGACATTGTTGTACTGCGTGCCGTGGCATGGGACTAGGGCCGCAACGGCGGTTAATCGATTGGTCGAGCGGCGGGAAAATGAATGGAATCTAATTTTGATAATCGATTACTCGTTCAAGCCATTTATCAAGGACAAACAACAAACATTTGGCTGCTTAATGTTGCGGTTCAATTCAATTGTTCGTCTCAATGGATCATCATAAAAGGAATAGCTTAGTTTTTCTTGGCAGCATATCAGATTTAGCAAGCACATTTACTCACATTAACTTCACTTCACATTCACTTTGGACTCTGGTAACTTGTGACGACGTTATTTATGACATTTTAAAGACGAAATGATTCATCGAAAAATAACCGAGGAGGAATCGACTATGAAATGAATCGTTGGTTGCAGGGGAAGACGAGGACAAGGCATTTATCCAATGCAATTCTGTTGTTTTGTGGACCCAAACAGCCGAGGAGAGTCATACGTACCACGGCTGAGCGGTTCCCCTGTGGCACCAGAGCCTGGTTGAGTCTTGACACCAACAGATAGACGGCTATGGATGGGCTCTGACATCTTTCTTTGTTGGAGTGGATTCCACAGCTTCCTGTTTTTCATTGTGTTTTCTAACCCTGCTTACAACACATGAAAAGGAAGGCACCAGAAAATGCCCCTGCACGTATATACACATCCTGCACTTGTCCAACTGCTTGGAAACACAAATACATAAATACCCACACAGTGACACAAACAACACCTTCGACGAGCAGAACACATCCTAACAAAATCAGCTTTTAAACCAACAGACCCCCGGACAGACTATCGGAAATCCAGTCCCAAGGTCGGAGAAGTCAAAATACCTGTTGGTTCGGCTTAAGCTATCTGGCTACCATAGCATTGCATAACCATCAATTCATCACTTCACCCATCTGCCTTCAAATGATCTTACAGCCCCCCCCCCCCCCTTGCAGTAGGTTACATAATGATAACTGCCTTCCCCTTTAAGGAACAGACAAGCTGGTAATGACGAATGACGAGTTGGCGAATAAGGTTAGGCCAAAGGCACACCGGCCTATTGTTTGGGCCATGTGTTTATTAGATCAGTAAAGTAAGGAGACGAGGTGGGAAGAGAGAAAGGGAGATGGGGGAAGTTAGGGCAGGAAATAAGGGAGGAGGGAGAGGATACGTTATTAGGTCTTTCTTGCTAAATCAGGATATGCTTTTGAATGATCGCCAGTTCGTCGGGGGACGTCCTCCAAGCACGAGCGTTAACACAATGTGACAACGCGAGATCAGTACATGGCAGTGTGTGATCCTTTCGACAGGCTGGGGAAGGGGGGGGTACAGTCTCAGTGCCACACTATTGATATTCTATGTGGGGAGGATAGGGGGGGGGGGGGGTAGGTTGCTGGGTGGGGACTGCATGGGAGGATCTGGGGTTTAGTCCCCATATTCCGACTGCATCCGTCAGCCGGCCGGCCGCATCCAGAGGTACAGGGGTCATGGCCGCTGCCCTCTCGCTGTCTGACTGGATGTGCTGTGGAGTCTCTGGGAGACAGATCTGTCAAACTGGCGTGGAGAGCATAAACTACAGTGACAGGGTGGGCGCGTGCGTGCGTGCGTGTGCGTGTGTGTGTGCGTGTGTGTGAGCGTGCGTGCGTACGTGTGTGGCAGTAACAGCTTGGGCTGACGCAGCATTTTGAATAAACTGTCCTTGCTGCCATTTTTCAGGCCACCCCAGACACGATTTATTTTTTTTCTTGCGGGTTTCAAGATTCAAGATTCTCCGAACTTTATTGGTCGCATACACATACAGGATGTACAGCGTTAGCACGAGAGAAGGAAGCAACAATATTTACGGTAAAAAGAAGCAACCCTATTCACAATAGGTGTGGATAAAAGTGAGGGATGTAAAAAAATATATATCACTATATGTATATCTGTGTGTGTGTGAGTGTGTGTGTGAGTGCGTATAAGAGATCATTGTTCACAGTGCTGATGGCCTGGGGAAAGAAACTGTCCGGGTGGCATTACGCCTAATCCAGGTTGTTATACGAACACCAGGGCTGACAATGGGTGACAACAAACGTGCTTAAGGTGGTTTTCCTCACGTCCTCCACTGGTATACCCAGTAATTGTCCATGTCACGGTTCTGTAAACATCCTGATCTGCCTGCTTGTTTACTCTGTCACCGGTCGGTCTGATTCGAGAGGCAGAAACGCACGAGCACGTGCCAAACCAGGCCGAATAATCGTTACTTTATTGTTCCCAATTTAGACGACGCTTAAAAGCCTCATCCAATTAGCTCAATCACTGCCCGTGGCTTGCAATTACGGTCGGCAACCTAGGCTGTGGTTCTATAAATGGATTTTAGGTAGGCAGGACAACAAAGAGGCTGTGCACTGTGTGTTTGCTTACATGCTTCTTCTTTACTCAATCAAGTCAACTCAATTGTATTTATTAGTCAGCTGCAGTTACTTAAAGGCCTTCACAGGCGCCCCCTCCCATCCTACGACACCCCCTTACCCTAAGCCCTCTAAAGGAGAAGTAAAAACTTCACAAACCCAGTTGGAATAAACCTTGCGAAGGAATAAAGTGGGATCCCTTCTTCCATGGACGGTTAGGAGTGCAATAGGCATACCTGTCAACCCTCACGTTTTTACCTGTCCTCTCGTTAAATATTCTTCTGTAAATCTCCCGTATTTTTATATGTTTATAAGAACATAATCCATTTAATAACCACCTAATTGTAGTCACTTACTTAATGTAGGAACTAGTTAACCCAATACTTCCCTGATATTTTAAAGCAAATTGGATTCAGTGTGTGCACCTGTAAGGTGTTTGTTGACAGCTATGGCAATCGGACTTATATCTACAGCAGCAATATATATTCCAGTTTTAGGGTTTGCATTTGCATAACATGCAGTTAGCTGTTCTGTTCAGTGTCACTGTAACCATGCGTTTTTTGTGCTGGTGAGATAAGTCTGGTGTGTCTGTGTGATTACATTACCGAACGCAGAGTCTCTGTCTTGGCTCTGCGTTGCATTCCCAGACAGTGGTGGCTGCTTAGGCGTTGAGCGACGCCACAATTTGAAAACATTCGGTTTAATTTCAAGCGGCTCTCTCCTGCTCAATGGAAACCCACACTGTTTACACTGTGTCCACCGGCAGGCTTCCTTTTTTTATCTCTCTATCCCAGGAGGCATGTAGCTCCCACCTCCTCCTCCTCCTCCTTCTCTCACTCCTTTTTTTAACGGTGCTGATGAGGTGCAAAGTGGGATTGCATTGGAATCCTAAACAAGATTAAGTTCCCATCAGAGCAGGCTGGTGGCCTGTGCAGAGGGACCTGCAGGCGATGGGGGATTCAGAATAGAGTCAGGAAAAGTGCAGATTAACATTATGGGCACGTTTTACTTTTGGGCAAAGTCAAGGTCAAGAGAGAACCGCCATTCGGTCTGGGTCCTCGGCTTCTTGATAAATACACAAAATAATATAATAATAATAAAGTACTAGTTTGAAGTAACATATTCCACCTTAAATATAGTGTTT
Source organism: Merluccius polli (assembly GCA_030340625.1). Taxonomy (NCBI): domain Eukaryota; kingdom Metazoa; phylum Chordata; class Actinopteri; order Gadiformes; family Merlucciidae; genus Merluccius; species Merluccius polli. Next base: position 31,457 of record JAOPHQ010004669.1, on the reverse strand, counting down.
TAATAAAATTTAAAAAATGTGTATTTCTTAAATAAAACTAATACATAGCCATTCATGTATGGTGAAAAATAACAGATTCAACAAAAACCTTTACAGCAGATGTACTGGATCCTGTGTTCTGCCACTCTTGACTGAATGGTGCCCCCTAGTGACCACCAGGGCAAACAGCAGCAGAGCCAAACGTTGAACACTCTTGTCCTCTTCTTCTTCTTCTTCTGTCCCTGTGTCTCCAGCGGAGCCGGAGCCGGGCCAGCGTGTCCCAGACGTGGACTCTGCGGGCCAGCAGCTCAGGCTGAAGGAGCGGCGTTTCTTCGAGGAGGTGTTCCAGCACGACGTGGACATGTACCTGTCCTCCGCACACCTGACCATCCGGGAGCACCGGAGACGTGAGTCTGGCGGATGTTTGCAATCGACAAACAAGTCTGACGGTCTACTAACCAGTGCAAAATATTTTTACAAGTACACAATTGTTTTACAAGTACAAACTTGATGGCATTTAAATAAGCCATAGTTTTGAAGGTCTGTTTTTGCTTATGTTTTATTGTTTGTTTCTTTGTACTGTTTTATGGTCTTATTTTTTACAATTGTACTCTTGTGAGGCACTTTGTAATTAAACTTTACTTACTTACTTACTTACTTACTTACACACACACACACACACAAGGAGAGAGACACACAAAAACCGACAAACAAAACCAACACACAGACAGATACACACACACACACACACACACACACACACACACACACACACACACACACACTTTAATTGATTTTTCTCACATGGCCAGCTCCCATCGGCAGCATATCGTCCATGGAGGTGAATGTGGACCTGCTGGACCAGATGGACCTCATCGATATCTCGGACCAGGACGCCTTCGATGTCTTCTTCAGTTCTGGAGAAGAAAGCATGCTCAACTCACCACTACCAGGTATGGAGCTAAGAGAGGGAAGGAAAGATAAGAGAAAGTTAAGCAGAACATGTTTTCACTATTAACTGTATTTAAGTTACTTAAATGCATTCACTTCAAAGTATTTCAAAGCAACACCAACACTGTGTCTATAGGTTCCCACAGTGTGGATGAGTCATGTGTGTCACAGTGTTGATGTCTGTCATGTGTGTCAAGCGTGTCACGTGTGCGAACGAACAAACTAAACCAGACGGACGACATCATCATCACATTTAGGTCAACAGCATTGCTGCAATGTATTTTCAGTTGATGATGATGGACGTGAAGCTGCTTCTGGGCTATTGGCCACTGTACTGGCAGGAACATTTACATTTAGCAGACACTTTAATCCGAAGCGACCATACTCATTTTTTGAATCCCTTTGCTATGATGCAGGTAAAGACAACACTTACGCCAGGGGTCCGTTTCACAAAGCAGGTTTAACAACCTCTGAGTTTAATCCTAAACGCTGAGTTGATCTTCACTGAGATAGAAAACTCTGGGATTTCGGTTCCACAACACCGGTTTTGAGTTAAGTTGATCAACTCAGAGGAGTTCCACCTAGGGTTGAGCGCGTGCACCACAACTATAAAAAGCCAGCATCAATGGAGCCCCGATTCGACGAGTCACCATGGCAACGGGGAAGTCACCAACCTCGATTGGAAATACTTAATATACCTACTACTAATGCGCTCATATGGTGAGTTTCAACACGTTTTTAGAAAGAAGTGCAACACTGCTGCGTAAGTTTAAATGGAGTCATTTGCGATCACAATAATATTACAGAGGAAAACTGCTTGAATGGTAACTATTTATTTCATTTAGGTGCAATCCCGCGGGGGAGAAGCGCACTTGACAGCAGCTTAAGATTACATTATTCAAACAGATAAGACCTCGGCATGATCATTTTGATCATGTTTTACACTGTAAAGCAAATATTAAGTGGCTATTTGACTGTATACAGTTGCCTCTACATCTCCGACATTGTACAAAAAACATTTGCAAAGAAACGCAGTGCAACACACAATATCTGCTGGGATGTGAGAGACTACGGTTGGTAATGTTGCACATGTAAGGACGGATTAGGTTGTGTATGTAAATGATGGACTGTGACGTGAAACGGTACCGCTGAAAAAGATAATTGTCTGGAAATGATAATTGTCTGGAAAGGCTAGCCTACATCTATGGTCTGATAACCCTCTCCCGACGAATATTTAATTCTCTGCGCAGTAAATAATAATTATATAATAATAATTAATTGCATTTATATAGCGCTTTTCAAGACACCCAAAGCGCTTATATATATATATATATATATATATATATATATATATATATATATATATATATATATATATTTATATATTTATATATTTATATATGTATATGTGAGTAAGGGAGTACCGGCACTTATTTTTTTCCACTTCGAGCGCTGGTCAAAAGGACATGTTCGTGAAAAAGTCACCTCCTACTGTGCCTAATGGACTTCTGAAATAGCACTGACTCTGATTTTGTTAAATGATTTTTGACAGACGGCTACGCCAAAACTCGCTGACTGAATGAATGAGGAAATCAAATGGCGTGTGTGGCTGAAAGAGGGCGGAGACACATTGATCCATTGAGTAAAACCTGGTCCCGACCAGGTTAGGTTCATAGAGTCTGTTACTATGGTAACTGACCGAGAGCGTAAGTTATCTCTCTTTGTGAAACAGGCTAGAGTTGCCCCTCTTTCTCTGGTTTGAGTTATCTCCCTTTGTGAAACGGAAATCGCAGAGTTTCCCTCAGTTCAGGGTTAATAAACGCAGGGTTTTCACTAAACCTGCTTTGTGAAACGGACCCCAGGTCACGATATTAAGATATCCAAAATAATAAGATGATAACAAGTCTCATATCACGATATCCATGTAATAATATCGACATATTGCCCAGCCCTAACACAAGGTTAGTCTTTCTTTTCCCGATTTTAATGATGCAATTTTTAAATCCGAACCCACAGGCCAAGCGCCCGGCGGCAACAACAACAACAACAACCCCCACGGCGAGGTCGCCAACCACGGACTATTCCGACACGTGCTGGAGGGGTTGGACGCCAAGTCCCGCGTGTCCTCCACCTCCTCGGAGTCATCCACCAACAGCCAGAGCCCTGCTGCCAACGGCAACGGCAGAAGCACCCCCGTGGCGCTGTCGGACGAGGAGGAGGAGGAGCAGGAGGAAACGCAGGGCAACGCGGCGGTGTACGGCGCAACGCCCACAGAGAGAGGCGCGGCCAAGACGCCGCCGCCCTCGACGTCATCCTGAAGACGAACGCGAACGTCACACCTGAGACAATCTGGGGTCGCTGCGAGATGAACGCAGTGGAGGCGGCAGCCATGGACAAGTGGGGTGGGGGGTGTGGGGGGTGAGGTTCTGCTCAATGAAGCTCCTCAGACATCGGCCGATGTCTTCAACTGTTTTTGGGGGGGGGGGGGGGGGGGGGGGGGGGGTGACGCGAGTTTACAGGACAAAGGTAGACTTTTCTCAAGGCGGAAGTGTTTGAATTGTTTCTTCGGTCCCCGCTCGGTGTGGTTGTGGGCAGGGGTTGCTTTGATTTGCGATGCGATGTGAAGGCTGGGTTATGATGAACGTAAGGTCATTGTACAGCACAGTACAACAGTATTACATTATTTGCATTTGTAAAAAAAAAGAAGAAAAAAAAAGAAAATAAATAATAATGGGCCGTTATGTGTACCTGCTTTTCTTTCCAACTCTTAAGTTGTTTTCATTTTTCTTTTCTTTTTTACAATAGGCCTATAGAAATGGCAAAAAGCAGATTCACCAAAGCTGTAACTAATTTTCCTAAGATTGGACAACATTTAGAAAAATAAGAAAAAATCCTTTTTATGTTCCTTATCTTTCTTCATAGATCATTTACTAAGAATAAAAACACAAATAAATGGGAACCAAGCTGTACATTGATTTGTATATTGTCTTTAGTGTTGAAGTTCAAAGTGGCTTCAGATATGTGTACTAATACCTTAACCCTAAACTTGCCCGTGGGGACCAAAACCTCAGGTTTTTTTTGTCAGTTTAAGCTGTAGATTGTCTTGTTCTCCAGGAGTTTCTTATAGCACGGCAATACCTATAGACTATAAACCTATACATTATGCGTGCGCAACATGTGACAGCATGGTCTCCCCAGGGGTGCGTGGCTGAAAAAAATGCGTGGAGCGAAATTCCACATTGAGCGTTTTTTTTCGCCTTTTTTTTGGAGAGAGATCTCGGTTTCTCTGTTTTATGATCTACAATCATAAAAAAAAAAAACATCACCAGTATTTGCATTCAGGTTATTGTTCAACAGTTAGGTATATGTATACAATGTGTATACATATACCATTATGGGTATAACACTTCATCCGCTAGATGTCTGGCATGTGGCTGAACTTATGCAAAGCACCGTGTGACGCCCACGTTGACTTGCAAGTGGGTCGTACATCACCTGTTGAGATGACACCTGTTATTATGCACATGGGTGTTAGTATGTAAAGCGGCGGCTGTGCCCCCTCTCTGCTCAATTCTCGGCAGAGTCGGACCTGAGTGACAGTCAAACTGGAGCTTCTTGAATCATGATCTGGTTTCTGCTACTGGTAAGCACAGCCTATAGCCTACTACACCTTATAGGGAAATAGGCCTATAGTAGCCTACTGATGGAATAACCATAATGACTTGTACAATAGGCCTGTATCTCATAGGCCTACTTACATAGCCTACTTGTATATTTTTAACTTATATTTCAAGTTCTAGCCTATTTCATAAAGCTTTTTTACATTAGAATTGCAATAGAGCATGGGTGCTTTACTTACATAATAATAATAACAATAACAACAACAATAACAATAATAATATTAATAATAGTGGGGCAATTGCTCTGTCAGTTAGCATTGCGTTAGCTGTGCTGCGGTTTAAAACCGTAGGCTACTCCGGAAACCGGAGGTTTTGGAGTTTAACACGCAGCTGCGCACGAAGTTAAACCTGATTGCTATGTACTGACCGACACAGGTTCAGCTGATTAAACTCGGGTTAAACCGGAAGTACTCTGATTTCCCATTATACTCCAGCAGATGCAGTCTTAACTTAATGTTGGATGCATTTTGTGCTATAATTACCAACAAAAACTTAATGGGAATGTAAAGTGAACTATAATATAATAAAACGCAAATAATGTTGAAATATATTATGAAATAGTCTAGGCTACTTTTTGTGGAAATCTGAGTCTGGAATCTGAATCTGCCCTCACCTACGTCAATCAATCAATCGCGCCGCACCAGGGGGGCGCCCCCGTCAACAACCGCGCACCACGTAATGTTTATGGGGGGCGCCAAAATTGTTGCTGCATATAGGCTACCCCCCTGACACGATGAACATGTCTCGGATAGAGAACTATAACGAGCAGAAGTTATATTTATTGTACTGCATTCGAGGTGTTGTGGACACGGTGGAAGAGGAAAGACACCACCACCACCACGCTCCGAGGAAAGTGTGTTTGGGATGATCTCTCAAACACATGTAACAGTAGATCTTCCAGCAGGAGACCGAGCAGCGGCACGTTAAAAGAATGTATCAAGCGCTTGAAAGTTGAAGCGCGTAATGCTATTGCTGAGCGGACGCACGACCGAGACCTGAGCCCCGTGAGCCGTGAAATATCACTGCTCATTCCAAGTCGACTATGTCCAATATTGTTATTGTACTGAAGGCCTATCTGGCGTAATAAGTGTAAATGTATCATACATTATTATTAATACTACTAATAATAATTAATAAAACTAATTCTGTGTGTGTCGGTTATGGAGCCTTGTTTCATCCTGCAAACTGGTTTAGTCTCCTCTAAAACCATGTCCGTTTCGAGACTAGACTAACACGCACAAAATCCGCCCTCTAGTGTCTGATGTGAATTTCTCTGAAGACACAGCAATTGAGATCAAGGTAAACCGCAGCTGCAGGTTAAACCACAGGTACATACGACACAGCAATGGAGCTTAAGACGTCACGTGACTTCTTGCGTCACCGACGAGTTTAAAACCGTGTTAAACTCTAAAAAGTGGCTAACGTAGCGACAGAGCAATTGCCCCAAAACGTTTAAGAATGTATAAGGGCATGGTCAATAATTTATCAAAAACATCACTAAATCGCTAGTGAAACGTAATACAAAACCTAATCCTAAGCGACATGTCTCAGCTTGTGTGTGCTATTGAACGCAACCCTACACGCTAACCACACATTGTATACATATACCTAACAAGAACAAGGGCTTATTGAAAGCAATAAAATGCACAAATTGTGTGCGAAGTCACACGAACTGGTTTGGCCGCTTTGATTATAGCCTACAGGTTTTCTGACTTGTAGACCGAACTTATGAGATACCTGGGCAATGTGTTTGGTCCTCCGGACGACTCACCTGATCATCATATGTTTAAGCATCTTGTAATGAAATGCATGGTCCCTTTCAGAGTTATGCTTCGCTTGGTGGTACCAGCTCCGAGCGTTTGAGTCGACAGAGAAGGTCGTGGATCATTGACAGCTTTACTTTGGAAGAGGGTTACCCAGGCCCCTTCCCTTATGAGCTGGGCAAGGTAAGGGACACTATAATAGTTGGCCCTTCACGATGGCTAAATGTGAATAAACGACTCAGTGGCTGAGGAGGTAGAGCGGTTTTCTGGAAACCGGAGGGTTATGGTTCGATAAGGAGCGGCCACTGGTCTGAAAAGCGCTATATAAATGCAGTCCATTTAAATGAATGTTCACCTATTTGAAACACACAATTACCTATGTATTTCGGTCTATATTTTTCATGTTTTAATCAAGTATTATAGATGATGCCACATATCCTGTGTCCCCAGTTTGAGAGGCTACACTCGAGACGCTACAGGACGCTACAAGAACATCTATAAGAAATAATTTATCCCAAGCAAAGCTATTAGCTCCTCAATGCAAGATGAACATTAATCATGCATTTGCTATTGCACAACTCTTTGCACAGTTGCACAATTATCACTATGCACTTTGTGCACATTTATTATCATTAGGACAGGCCATTTGCATGGTCTGCGACTGGTGCACTTTTTTTTTCTCCATGTCTTCATGTTCTTGTGTTTGTAATGCCTACTGTGTGATTCATTGACATGTCTACTCACGTGTTATGTGCCAAGTGAAACCAAAGACAATTTTCCACCCTGTGCAAAAGTTGCACAAGTTGTATTCTATTCTATTATTATTTTTAATTTAAAGGGCCCCTATTTGATTAGCCATTACAAGCCAGTCAAAATCAAAGTAAAATCTACCCTCTAGTGACATCACAAGTGATCAGCCTGATCACTTGATCTATCCATCATACATCTGGGTGAACGCTCCCACTTGTGATGTCACTAGAGGGTCGATTTTTACTTTGATTTTGACTGGCTTGTAACGGCTAATCATCATCACACCTGGTGGTAAAATAGAGGCCCTGTAAGTAAAGCCCCCCTCCAATGATGAGCGACTATTTTATTTAGGTGTATTTAGTGTGAACCTGGGGACTTTGTAGTGGAACACACCACCGGACGATTATCTATTATCGTTTGAAATATCTTTCCTCCAAATATTGGAACACGTTGAAATACTGATTTCTCTGAGTATAAATGATTGTTTGATTTTGTAGATTAAAGTGGAGAGGGCGTACGATATCACCTTTGAAATCTTCGGCCACGGAGTGGAAGAGTATCCACAAGGGGTCCTCACCATAGACAGGGTGTCTGGCATCATATCCGTCCACAAGTCTGTGGACTACGAGGACTTCAAAGCACTCAAGGTGACGATGCATTACAAAATCAGTTTGAGCTGTTGGGCTGTGATGTTTCGATCGATTGATACGCGCGATGTGTCATGCACAATAACCTCATTTGGGATGTCTACTTTTGTAGAATCCCAACTAGGCTATATAAATAATATAAATAGACTACACTATTTATATTTCTGTTGTTTAAAATTCACAATTCATTTGCACTTCTGTTAGTCTATTTATATTTATTTATAAAACCATTTTGCACAGTTGCATCTATTGCACCACTGCATCCCTGCATTCTATATTCACTTTGTATTCATTTTTGTATTTATTTTATCTTTATTTTCTTGATATTTTATTTTCATTTACTCTTTTTTGGTAAATTGCACAATATGTAGGCTATCATTGCTGCTATGAAGACTTAATTTCCCTTTGGGGATCAATAAAATTTGTATCTATCCATCTATCTAGTTGAAATTATTGGCCTCAAAGAACGATCGGTCTCTGGACACACAGTTAGGCATTGAGATAACGATTTTGGACATCAACGACAACCCGCCGCGCTTCCAGAAGGACTTGTATGAAGTCACCGTCAGAGAAGACATAGCTCAAGGTATAGCGTAGCTGAGCCCAACACGCAACACATGCAAATTGTGTTTGTTTTCCCCTAACAAAAAACTAAATGTTCTGCTGGTATTTTGTTGCCGCTACAGGCGCCTATGTCCTAAATGTGTTGGCGTACGACGAAGACAAACACGAGTCACCCAACTCCACCTTCCACTATGAGGTCGAGTCCGTCTCCCCAAACCCACCCAATGCTGAGTTTGTTGTAGAGCAGTCTGGTGAGCTGTCATTCAGGGGATGTTTGGAGTATGAGGTAAGACTGTATGTGTGTGTCTCACTTTTTTTCTTTTTCTTTTTTTTACATTGCATAGTGGGTGGAGACAGGTTAAAACTTGAGTGTTTCTTGTGCTTCAAAATGATGAGAAATTGCAGTAAAGACTGGAAGATCGTAAAAGAAGTGTCAAAGCTATACATGTTTTATGTGCTATACATAATTTATGTAACATGGCAGAAATCCAGCCATACCTGCTTTGGACCTGAAGGGAACATAAATTACAGCATGCCACTCCCCCCACAGTCTTCTACTATTGTCTAGCTACTGCTAGGTAAACGATTAAAAGGAAGAGGTGTCCTGTTATTGAAAAATAATGCACACGCACACATTATTGACCAATCAGAATTCATTATTCAACAACACTGTGGTATAAATATTCAGCAGAATCACGAATCTCCAAATCCACGATTCGATTTGACTTTCGATTTTAAGGTCACCATTCGTTTCGATTTTCCATTTAAACAAAAGATTAAAAGATGATTAAAATAATTCATGACATCATGCCATGCTATGCCATTGTTAGACTATCGAGTCTTGATTAGTAAAGATCTACAGATCATTGGTTTTATGCCCTGACAACTTCAAATTCTTCTTTAATTTATTTAAAATATAACAAACACGTATTTCACCAAGTTGGTGAAATAACTGTTTAACACAAAAACAGCCACTAGATGACAGCCCCACAAACACAGCTTACTTTTTTTTCATCCTGTCGATCCTGCATTTGATTTCGATGATCGAAATCGAAAGCTAATTACGATCGATCTTCAATTTAAAATTGAAATCATGACACCCCAAATAAATATATATACACATATTGTATATTGTTTTTCAATCTAGATATGTAATTGAATGTAAATGTAATTGAAAATAGAAAAATATGCGTATAAAATGTGTTCCTGTCTTGCGTTTCCTACTATTTGATTCTTCCATTGTATTCAGGCGGGGGATACGTACACAGTGTTGCTGGTGGCTAAGGACCACGGTGAAGTGGTGAGTTTGTCGAGTACCACAACAGCCCTGATCCACATCCAGGATGGGAATAATCACCTTCCAGTCATCAGTGGACAAACAGTAGGTTGTCACCTCCATTCACAAACATATTGATAACACCACTGAGATGTTGACTCTTTATCATGGCCCCTCGAACAAAACATAATGTTCACAAACTGAAAAGATAGCTGACTGTTGCCATTCTTCAGGTAGTGATACACTTTACTATTCATTTAGTCATTTAACACTTCTATCCAAAGCAACTTCCAGTCAATTCAGATAGGTAGTTTGTAGTTTACCATCTGGCATCTTCAATGCACAACAAAAGGGTTTTTCAACACACAATACCGTGGAAGAATTTTTGAAACATTTTCAAACAGTAGGTCACGCTAAAAGATCATCAGCAAAAGGAAAATAGCCTTAGCTGCTAACTCAGAGGCTCAGGGAAAGCTTCAGTGTGGGGCAAGAGGAACACCTGGTGAACTTCCTGTGTGTGTTTGAATGGGGCAAAACTACTGAAAGGTTGACCCAAACATTGATTTTGGTGTTGGAATTGATTTGCCGCAGACAAATCAATTCTGAACACGAAAATCAATGTTCGGCCATGTTTGAAATCCAATCCAGAACAAAGACTGAAAGAGACACTGACATTTTGTCAGCAAAACAAAAGGACCACCGAAGGACACGATGTGTTGTGTTCCCCTCATGTCTTCACCCTACACTCGTTGCACAACAGGGCACCTATACAGTGAAAGAGGGGGAGATAGGCGTAGTTCCCCTCCGTCTCCATGTCACAGACGGAGACGTGGAACATACACCTGCATGGAAGGTCAAATACACCATGGAAGGAGACAAAGGAGGCAACTTCAAGATAGAAACGGACCCCGACACCAACGAAGGAATCCTGACGGTAGTAAAAGTAAGACGGCTCGGCTGCATGCCTGTAACTTGTACACACCCACATCTGCAGTGGTATGATGACGAATTAGATTGCAATTACAAACATGCCAAAGTGGAGTCTCTTTTGAAGTTCTCATGACCTGTAGTCTGTAAAGTTAAAATGGCTCGTTATTTATAATCAGCCTCGTATCCATTATTTCGTTCACAGCCCATGGACTTTGAAGAGATAGCGGAGAGGGAGCTCCTCTTCTCTGTAGAAAACGAGATTCCGTATTACTCCTGTATAGTAAAAGAAAGGCCCGCGTCAGGTCTGTGGGTGGTGGACTCCAGCAGAGGTAAAACCAGCCCAGGGGGTGGGCCGGAGCCGGACTCTGTGAGAGTCACCATTGAGGTGGAAGATGCCAACGACCCACCGATGTTCACTACGCTGATCCGCGAGGCCGCGTTGGAGGAGAACGTCCGCATTGGGACCTACGTGGAGACAGTCACCGCTGTGGATCCTGACTCGAGTCACGCCAGTGACTTTGTGTAAGTGACAAGTAACAATCTTGTTTTTTATTCAGTTGTAACTTCCAAGATAGGTTGACAAATCCATCGTGTGAACCGATAGGTATAAGGCGGGTTATGACCCAGGGGGCTGGCTGAAAGTGGACCCTGATACGGGCGTCATTACAACAGCCAAGCGCCCGGACAGAGAATCTCCCCATGTGGTTGACAACATTTACACTGCAGTCCTCCATGCAGTGGACAGCGGTAAGAAACAAATTCCATCACAAGTGGACCTGCACTTTAAATGTACTACGTTACATCATATATTCTATATTATATAACAGTATTCGTCAGAAGTGTGTACTGTGAATAGTAGTGAAGGCAAGCAAATTGCACATATCCGCCACAGTCAGGAGTTTTAGGGTTGAAGATTCCTTTGAAGTGGGCGGGGCCAGACAGTACAGGTAGGTTGTATGTTGAGCGAGGCCAGATAGTAAATGTAGGTTGCCGGTGTAACCTAAGAACAAAGGCATTCAAGCCCCAAACCTGAAAGGTGATAACTCTGGAGGAGCAGAATGAACAAGCCAGGGTTTCCTGATCCAACTAATGACATGGTATTCATGAAGTTGGACGCATGCATTCGATTGGCTGTAGCGTTCTGAATGCAGAGCTTTAATGGCAGAGGCATTCAGTCCCCAACAACGTTAAAGCAGGACAAGGCTCAAAATGCACCTTGCAGTTGTTGGTTTCAAGCCCAGGCTCTATGCCCTCTAATAACATAGTATGGCTGCTGGATCCGAGATTAGTTAAAAGAGGGAATAGTAACTTAGCGGTTTACAGTATGGTCTCCCCCAGGAGAAAGTAACTGTTTTGTCAAGATTGAGCTTGCAACAGCACACAGACTCAATACCTGTTATTTGATTTGTTACAGTATCAAATATTTTTACCACAGGTTTCAATTGCCGTTGTAACTTTTGCTCTTTGGTCTGTGGCAGGTGAGCCCCGTATGACAGGCACTGCTACATTGCTGCTCCATGTGTTAGACCAGAATGACAATGTGCCAAAGCTGTCGGTAAACCACACGGTGTTGTGTATTGGCGATGGCCCCACCATGACCAACCTCACTGCCCTGGACCCGGACAATGAACCCTTTGGAGGACCTTTTACATTTGAACTCCTGGGAGAGGTCAAGGGGAAATGGAGCGTGGCTCCCTCATATGGTGAGAACTGGTAGAAAACAAGAGGGTTAAAGAAATATATATATATATATATATATATACACCAAAGCACAATGACTTTCTGTCTCCATTTCCACAGGCCACCAAGTGAACCTGGTGAAGGAACCTATTGTGTATTCCGGCGTACACATGGTTGAGATCCAGATCTCCGACAAACAAGGCGCCTCTGCCGTTAACCTCCTCACTGTGACTGTATGCGACTGCACCGCCACGCCGTACTGCAGCAGGGCCTCTGCTGCCACAGTTGGCTTTAGAGCCAATAGCTTTGTGTTCGCCATACTTGTACTCCTGAGTAAGTCGCCGATTCCCTTCCTTTGGGTTAGGGTTTATGTTATATATGTTTTATATCTCTCGTGTTTATCTTGAAGATTGGATTTATTTGTTGTTTTTATTTTACTTATGAGAGCTTTACGTATCACTACCTAACTAAACTCAGATCGAGCAGTCCCACTATGTTATAGCAGAACTACAGGGGGGTGACGGAAACCAACAACTGCGAGGGGGCGGAGTTACGCCTCGTTTCCCGCTTCGTTAGAGATATTCTAAGAGAACCTCATTTGCTGGAGTGGACAGCTCTTTCAGAAGGGGTTTTTTAATGTGTATTTCTATTGATTTGAATTGATTTTGAGTGTTGGCTGACATTAAACGTCCCAAACTTATATGGGACGTATAATTTGTGTTCCTTTAATAGTTACACTGATGTTGGCATTCTTCATGACGTGCAAGAGGGATTTCTTATCTTTGAATATGGATCTCAAGTCTACACTTCTCTCATCTAACATTGAGGCACCAGGAACAGATTGCAAGGTTATACAACAAAACCCATAAATGAGTCAGTATTATAATAGGCCTATATGCAGCATGAATCAAGTAACTTGTTTTTCCTTTGCCAAGATACCCAACATACCACCAACAACATACATCGACAATTCTGAGAAAAAACAAGAATCCGATTTGTATGATTGGCGTAAATTCATGCAACATAAATACTCAATCAAGGTGGGTATCAAGTGTATCAACTAGATGTGATCATGCGACAGTAACTATCAAATAGCGTCATACCGCTTGTCTTGTATGTTGAAAGACCATTGGAGAGCTTCAGTTACCGAGATTAGTGGGCATGGAATCACATTCACAATGGCGGCATATTTAGAGAGGTAATACCATACACCACCTACCACCAATATAATTAATTCTGATCTTTATTATTCATCATATTATAGATCTCACAAAACCTTTCAGCCACATTGTTCCACAATTTCACAATGTCTGATTCAAATTGGCTTACGAGACTAACGCTTTTTTGTGGGGGCTTGTGATTTTTTAGGTTGCAGTTATTAGCGCTCGTTTTACTAGCCCACGGGTCCCATTATAGCGGGAACAAAAGAGATCGGTACATGTCATTTTACCAGACCTTTTGTTAGAAGAAAAATATCCCACAATAGACAGTATGTGAAGGTCAAGTCCAACATCAAGTTCATCATTCAGCTAACCACCTATATGGAATTTACTAAATGTGCTAGTCAGCAAAACAGTGCATTACCCTTGAAGGGAGGGTCTTGTTTGTGAAATCCTTAAAGCAACTCGTCACCAACAGGATCGACACCGACTCCAAGCAGCATTCATGTCAGAGGCAGCCCTCATGAAATTGCTTCATCAGGTTTGTAATGCACACCGTTGTAACCCATCAAAAGCATCTTACAGCAACTCTAACCAGAATGCTATATTGAAAGGTTTGGCCTTCACTCTTCCCATAGAGACTGGCTTGTGTCCAGGCCACAGAGGATGCTATGGAAGACTATAACCCACACCTGTATGCTGATGAGGGGGATGATGATGCAGACACACTGAATGAACTGGAAAGGATCAACATTTGTGACACCGGCTTCGACTATAGACAGCTTGATAACCTCGATCCTAGGTTTAAGGAACTCGCCGCCATTTGTAAACCACGAAATGCACAACTGTGAATATCTTTGTTTTGCACCACTACAACCGCTATGTGCTGCTGGTTAAAGTTTTATTTAATTATGCAAGTTGCACCTGTAAATGCATTGTAGATTAGTTACGCTTTTCACCCAAGTTGGAAAAATATATTAAGGTTAAGCCAGAATGATGGAGTTTATTCACATGAGATTGTGAACTACATTATTGCAATGCCCTTTTTAAACTAATTCAAAAAAAATAAATATATATATATATATATATATATATATATATATATATGGATCTAGTATATTAGAAGGGTACAGTAGTTAAGTTTTACATTTAGTTTTATAGGGTGTTAAGTTGCTTCTTAGGTGTTTGGGATGGTTGCTAGGGTGTTCTAGGTGGTCGCTATGGTGAAATAGAGAGTCCGTGTTCGGAAGTGCATACCAAAGATATAGTCCTACCATGCATGACGTCAAATTGCGTTCACACTGCATAGTATGTGGATGTGAGAAATGCCTGGATGTAGGGATGTCCGATATTGGCTTTTTTTTACCGATAACCGATAACCGATATTGTTCAACTCTTAATTTCCGATACCGATATATGCGGCCACGTGAAAAAAAAAAAAAAAAAAGGAGTGAACGGTGATTGTGAAATTGTTCTGCTTTACTGTTTACATTTATGTGAAACCTGAGAGTTTAAGTTTTGAAGAACACAGCCTGCTAAAGTAATAGTTCACAGTATGGTAATGTGTAAGTTATTTATTTCTATTGTGCATGCTTAACACAGGGACAGGTCTTCCAGCAAAAGGGCAGAATAAACCCCTTAAGACCTGAAGAGACAAAGGTAGTCCACCCTTTGTTCTCAAAGAAAGGGAGATGTGGTATTATGGTATAATAGTGTAAGCAGTGCCTTTATTTTGAAGTGATGGGGGAGTTCCGGTCATGCGCACTAGCCGACTGCGGCGGTAGCGAGGTGTAAAAATAAACACAGACTCCAAATACGTCGTTGTACGAACCAGTTATTGAGAATAACTTGACAACCTCCGCTTTACACTCATTGCAATAGGCTTTATGCCGAGCGGAAGTGTGGATTAATAAATAAAAACAAAACAGCGGTAAAAGCTAGCGCGTGTCCGGGAGAGGGCTGCTCTCCTCGGACACATTACTCTGAAGCCCCGGTGACGGTCTGGAAGGATTAATAAATAAAATAATGTGAGCGGTACAGCGGACCTGAACCGGTTGTGATGAGACTGTTTCGCAGAATGCGTTAGTAATACTAACGCATTCTGCGAAACAGTCTCATCACAACCGGTCAGCGCAACATACTAACTTAGTATGTTGCGCTGACCCCTATTTTACTATTCAACGTAGAAACTTTGAAATAATTCCAAACCACCGACATAACTACAGCTACAACTAGCGTCCACTACACGGCCGCACAGCCCAGGCTTGTTATTGAGACGGTGCGGCGCGTTTGATGATGTCATCAAACCACGTCCTCACTTGAAACATAACAGATGTCTGAAATTATTTCAAAATCGATTTCGGTATCGGTTAAAAAATCGATACCGATATTTTCCGATATTGATTTTTTATGCCAATATCGGCCGATAATATCGGACATCCCTACCTGGATGTTAATGCATTGCGTCCATTCAGACGTCACCTCGGAGCTCCGAAAACAGCCAATTTCCAAACCGGCATCATTTGACCACACATTGGAAATCTACGGGGTGACTTTACCGGCCAAATTATTGAAACTCAAGTGACAAATCAAAATAAAACAGAATTCAAATCTCCGCCATCGCTGTGTAATGCATTCTGGGATACTCGCTATATACACTTCAGTGTGAACGGTCTGTTGGTAACGGCATACATAGGCAGTAAGTACTTACTTGAGTATGTAGTAGGCAATATGCTAGTATGTGATTCAGAACACAGCCATAGAGAGCTATACGAGTTGAGCACGAACAAGAGAGGGTACACCCAACTCATTGGGCTGGCACATTTCAGACTACCTGCAGTTTTACACTCCAATATCCCACTCAGATTAAAGTTAAAACGCACCAATATTACACACACGCACGCACACGGCTTTTAAGTGTTTGCTTTTAAACCCCCCCTGCAAAATACGTTTGACTCCCTTGTTTTCATCCATGGTATGCATCCCTTTCCTGGGGAAATAAATTTACCTTTTGACCGTTTTATACCTCCATCGATATCCTTTTAGTGAAAATTTGACACATGCATGGTGTTATATAAATAAAGATAATTTAGTCATATTCATGTTATTTAATAAACTGTTTCAGAACACATTTCCCACAGCTTTACTCTCCAAGATGGGAAAAAAGAAAAGAAAAGTACAACTCATGTTTAAACTAGTGGGAAATATTCCTTCAAACATTTTGAAGGGTTCACATTTAGACAGACATGCCATAAATAATTTACATACAAAATAAACTGCATGCCTTCAGGCCTGTTTTTTTTTATGGTCCAGTGTCAAACTAAATTACATAGCTGTAATTGATGAATAATGCGCCATTAAATTCAAATTATCCCCAAAACACATTTGGATCAATAGCAAAACATACAAAACTTACTTAAATGAAAACTGACTGGATATTTTTTTCCCCCAATAAAGTTAGAATTATTTATCTACTCACGGCCTATTTACAAAAAGGTTTCCTTAAATAAAAATAGTCACACTCTTCCACTCGCCACTTTAGGCAGGGGTTGCTGGTCCGTGCCAGACTGGCCTCTGCGCGCACGGTACCCTCTGAACCCTCTGCCCCTCAAGAAGCGCCCTGGAATGCCAAACGTCTCAATGTTCAGCTTCTTCTCCTCCGCCCAGGTGGTCCTTCTAACCAAAATGGGGAACTCTTATCACTTTTTTCCTTTAGTCAGTTTACATGTTAAAACAGTCACAGGCCGAATGTTACCTGGGTTTGAAGTCTGAGGAGATGTTGTCGAAGAAGCACTTGGCCTTGTCATAGCACTTCTCCACAGGTGAACCCTCCGTGCTGCGGTTCTGGTTCTCCACACCCGGTTCCACCTTCTCCTCCCCATCTGCAGATGCAGGGACAAGTACTTCCATCGGGTCTGAGCCCCCTTACAGAAAATTATGTTATAAATGTCCAAGTTGTCAACTCACCTGACGCCTCCTTTACGAGCTCATTTTTGTTGAACTGAGCATTCGCAGTTTCAAAGTCAAAATCCGACTCAAACGCCAAGGTTGTAGGCTTTGAATTTTTGACGAGGAGCTGGCCTCTGCCTCTATTCCTGGACCTGCGGCTGCCTACATCAGGAGAACCAGAATCAACAGACACTAGTATTGAGGGAAACAGAAACACTGCATTGGATTACATACCTTGTTTTCGTTTCGGCCTTTGATTTTCATCATTGGCCTGTTCCTGAACCCTGGCTGCATTGGTCGGTGGTGCTACTTGACCTGGGAAACAAAAATTAAAAGGGAAACTTATTGATTTTCAACCGGCTTTGAGCGGGGAGATCTGGGTGCAGAAAACATGGAGGAAAAGTAAACATTGTTCATTTGCATATACTGCCCACATTGTAATGATGCAAAGCTGGTTGAAAAACCGACCAAGTTCCCCTAAGAAGGAACCCAATTTCACCAAGCTATTCCAACATCTAGGCTGTGTATACACCCAGATGCATGATGGGACGGTCCAGTGGGGAGGTTGATATACCCATCTGGACACTCCCACATATGATGTCACTATAGGCAGTCGATATAGGCTAGATTTTTTACTGTCTTTTAATGGCTAATCAACATCACAGTGGTAAAATAGCCAGTGGGAACTTACTAACCTAAGTAGTAAGTTCCCATTTTAGTTTAAAAGGATAAACCGAAAAACAAAAATCATGTCAGCTTACTACTGGGGGCATTCCTCCTCTGTGGCTGAGGGCCATCGCGGGCCGGACGCTGGGAGGAGCGAACAGACTGTCTGGCCTGCTGCTGCTGGGGAGCGGGCTGGGCCCTCTTCTGGGCTGTGCTAGCCATGGGAAGGGTCTGAACCGCCTGCTCTACCATGGGGCCTCGTCTGGACGGGAGGCCCTGAAATCCTGGTGCTGGAAGACAAACAAAAAAAATACATAAGTGTTCAAAATCTCACCACCAAGGAGTGATTTGGACACGGCCACATCAGGGCGCGCGACGACGTGAGGATACCTAGGCCCAGGGCGGCGGCATACTGCTGGTTGAGCAGAGAGCTGGCAGCCAGCTGGTTGTAGGAGGGCATCATGTCCCTGTATGGACTCCAGCGTGGGTGGTACCCGCCAGACGAGCTGCCCACGGATGACTACAAAAAAAAAGCAATTTTTTTGTTCTCAATTAGTTCAGCCATTTTTTTTTCTCAATTAGTTCAGCCATTCCCCCCCCCCCCCCCCCCCCAATTAGTTCCCACCAATTAAACATTCAGACGTTTTGAGTGGCCATCTTGGCACATACTTGCACAATAGCAGGGTCATGAGGCAAGCCATGGTGTGGCTTGGGCGGTTCAGACACGGTTATATCCTTGATGTCACCCCCCCTGAAGATTATGTATTCATAAATCTCATCTTTGGGCAGAACCGGTCTGTCCGTATGACGCCCTTCAGTCCCATATGATTTGACTGTAAAACAAATAAAGTGCAAGTTATTGCATAATACAAAAAAATAATAATTAAGTTGCCCATAACACAAAATTTAAACATGGAAATAAAATAGAGAGATTAGGGCCATTAGGCAAAATGGGTCCAAAACCCACAAAAAAAGCCGCTTACCTTTCGCTAGAGCAACAGTAGACTTGTCCGTGTCGACGGAGGACAAAATGCCCTCATAACGAATCTGCGCCTTGGATATTAAACTGATTTTACTGCCGATGTACGGCGTACCTCCTCCGCCACTCATGTTCGCACCTTAGGAGCCGTCCACGTGCGCCACGAGGTCCCCCTAAACCCCCCACCTTAAAGACCGCAGATCCAGGTGCGCACTTAGGAGACAACGCACACCTGTGGCCTAATTAAGACTGCTGCATGACACGCCCCCCTCTTATTAGAGCCTGCTGTGTGTGTGTGTGCATGTGATTGTTGGCGTGTGTGTGTGTGTGTGTGTGTGTGTGTGTGTGTGTGTGGGGGGGGGGGGCAGACCATTCAGGACGAAATTGAAAATACAATTGCTCAGAAAATACGTTTGCGTGGGATTTCTTCATCATGACTGGAGACTTATGTTATGTTTTTATGTTATGTTATGTGATGTTATGTCGGCGCATGTGATTGGTTAGAAATGCAATGCATATTTATTTTTAGTATGGTTTTTCTTTTAATGGGGACATTATTGAATAAAATCACGTTTCTCTTGCTTCATTGTATAAACTCAACCCATACATTGTTATTTTTTACTCTACAGCGCCCTCCCCCCCCACCCCCTCCGGACGCAAAATCCCACGGTACCGGCAGCCAGACATTCAGGGCAAACGGTGCAGCCATCTTGCCCAGGTGCCTCCAGGTCCACTAGGTCCACTAGACCACTGGACCCCTGGACCTTCCGCCATGTGCCCCCCCCCCCCCAAAAAAAACAATACAATCCCGTGTAAAAGCGGGCCCGGTTCCGCCGATTCCGCCGTCCACGATGACAGCTGGGGGGGGGGGGGGGGGGGGCACATTTGGTACCGCCCACTTAAAAAAAAAAAAGGAGGCGGCCAATCACAGCGCCCGCCGCGCGTCCGTGCGGTGACGTAACCCTCGCGGCGCGCAAGCGCACCTCCGCCACAGGGGAAAAAAACAAAACAACCAACGGGCTCGCGCTCTCCCGGTGGCAGCGCGACGACGAGCAGCAGCGGGAAGATGGCGGCGCGCTCCGAGCCGCCGCACAGGATTTACTGGGATACCGCCGCGGAGGAGGAGGAGGAGGAGGAGAAGAAGGAAGAGGAGGAGGAGGGACGACGACGTGAGACGGCGGCCGTCGGCGGTCGTCGTTGCGGTTGCGTGAGGTCGAGGTGGTCGTCGGGGTCAAGGGACTCGTGGCTCAGATAACAAACACGTCTCCCCCGGTTCAGCGTTAAAGTTGAGGTCCGGTCTAGGTGGGGGAGACCGGGGGTGTGGGTGGGGGGAGGTGGGTGTGGGTGAGGGTGTGGGTGGAGGTGGTGGGGGGGGGTTAATGTCCACAGCTGGCGCCGGGTCAAGGCGTTGCTAAAGCAGTTGTTTTTTTTGTTTTTGTCGCGCGCCGCTGCGGAACCGCGTACTGTGTAATAAAGCCGCTCACCCCAGCTCATCCCTACCCCCCCCCATATCATCGTTATCATCATTGTCACATTGCCGCGTGCAGCCGCTCCTCCTAAAAAACAAGTGGAAGTTGCTTGTGGTCTCGGTGTGTTAACCGAGGGGGGGGGGGGGGGGTGCACGACCCTCCCCCCCTCCTCCCCCCTCTCTCCAAACTTCAAACACCTGCTGTCAATACCTGTGTAAGCTTCAACCTCTTTTTTTCCGACCACGACACACAGACACACACACAGCCCATTTTACAAGTCACACTTTTTATTTTATTTTTTATTATTTTTCTTTTTTAAATTAAGGACAAACCATGAGCAGCGCTCACACTTCTGGAGGAAGCGCAAGCGGCGGCGCGGCAGCTGCCGCCACCGGTGGACCCGGGTCGCCGCAGGGTCTCCCCGGCGCGGCCACGCCGCCGCCCCATAGCGTCATCCAGACGCGTGTCACGACCTCCCAGGCGGGTGGACCCGTGACCACGACCGCGACACCGGTACCGGTACCGGCGCGGACGCCCGCAATGCACACAACGCCGGGGCCGCCGGCTGCAGCCGCGGACGTCGCTTTGAACGGAACCACCAACAACAACAACAACAACGCCGCGGCGGCGGGTCAGCCCACTTCGGTCCGACCTCCGCCCGTGAACAACGGCCAGCAGCAGCCCGCCGTGGTGTCGCTAGGCGCCATCCGAACCGAACCGCCGAAACCGGTCGCGCAGCACCAGGGCCCGTCGCCCGCCGCAGGTCCCAGGACCGTGGGTCCGGCGCCGGGTCCCGGGCGGGACGCGGCCGCCGACCCCCCCAGCTGTTGGCCCCGCGGCTGCCGCAGACCCCCCCACCGGGACCGCCTAACGTGCAGAACTTCCAGCTCCCCCCTGGTACGTGGATGGGAGTGAGAGGTCACTGTCTGAGACTTTGTGATTTTGGTCGATGTGCATACTAAATATAACCATAATACTGATCGGTTATGTATGTTATGTTATATATGATGCCGTTATGCTGCATAATAACATCTTAATAGTAGCCTACAAAACTAATATCTAAGCCTATTCATTCATTATTATCCAGTAGCCCCACACTGTACTGAATGAGTGGCTTTAATAGTTTAGGAAAAGTTTCATATAGTTTCATATACATTTAAATCCACACTGACATGATAAGGTAAAAGGGACTAAAACCTATAGGTGCTGCAGTTCTTAATTTTAATTTTACTCAAAGCTATGTGATTGTTATTTTGTTGTGCCGCTGTTTCACCCCGCCTTAACCCTGAACTATAAAGTGTGGGGTCTCTGGGGGCTCCTATAGGGATGGTTCTGGTGCGCAGTGAGAGTGGGCAGCTGCTGATGATCCATCAACAGGCGCTGGCCCAGATGCAGGCCCAGGCGGCGGCGGCGGCGGCGGCCCCTCGTCCCGCCACCCCGACGGCCACGCCCCCTGCCCAGGTATGTGGCCCCCCGTGATGCACCGGCGGGCCGGCGGTGCCGCCGCCTTCCTCACATGGAAATGTTACCTCGGAGGATTTTATAGGCAGTGGACCCCCCCCCCCCCCCCACAAAAAAAAAAGAATCGACCTGATTTCCTACCTTCTCCTGCCTTCACTTCATTCATTTTATATGAGAGCATGCTGGGACTTGTGGGGGGCACGTCAGAAAGTCACGTTTTGTATTCACATCACGCACAAGCTCCTGCTTCCTCGGCCCGAGTCGACTTGTCTTCGGTCTCTGACGGCGCAGAGAAGGAAGCGGGCTTCCAGCTGACCAATCACAACACAACATGCCCCTGGGCCAATCGACTGAGGGGTTTAGCTCACTTGGTTGTCATCCAACGTTTTAATGGTTTTCAACCAACTCCCCCTAAACAATTGAAAACAATGCGTTCTATTTCAGTGAAATACAATATAAGGAAGGGATAACAAAAATGACACAACAGCTAGTTCCAACCGAGTCATTTGATTGGACAAGAGGCATCAATGAGTGCTGATATTAAGTATAACAGCACTGGGACCTTTAACTACACATGTATCCCTCCGCTTTACAGCTGTCCTAATTACCGTTAGTTACATTATCAGTCGTTGATCAAGCTGTTAACTCATCGAAATCAGACATGCCACCAGAGCGTCTGACGACTCTTATTTCACTGGTGGCACAATAAATGGAAACACACAGATACATGTACATGATACAAAGAAGCTGGCCTGCGGTAACATGTAGACCTACACAAATTAGTAAGCTAGTGTGCAGGAAAATGTTTGTGTTGCTTGTCAACAGTCCAGACCCAGTCCATTTGCAGAAACAAATCATAATCTGTTCTCGCTTATTACTCTTAACCAATACATGGCGCTTGTAGAGCTGTTGTGTGTATATATTATCTTCAGCACTCGTACCTACAACCAAATCACAGCCATACTGATATTCAGTATAGCAGCACTCCCTCTTGTGTGATATTGGTTAAATGTCAACTGATTTCTGGTGAATTAGAAAACTCTTCTCTATGTTCACCTCCCACTGAGAGACACACTCATGTACTCTGTACCACCTCAGGCCCCTGGGCTCCCCATGGGCAGCAGGCACATGGCCCCCGGCAGCATGGTTCGACAGGGCTCCCCTGGTGTGGCCACATCTGTCCCTCCCACCACTGCTCTCCACAGACCCCCCGTTCTCCAGGTAGTGCACCTGCGTCTTTCATATGATTTTTGATTGTACTTTTTAGAGCTTCTATTCTGCAGTAACTGTTAAGATAGACTTTTTTGTCCATAAATAAATTGTGTAACATATTGCATACACAGGCTGTCACCCATGCATACACATTGCCTACAGTACATGCACAGAAAGCCAATGACAAATTGCACACTGCCCATCGTCCAACAACACCTGTAGGCATCATAATGATGTACATCATATGTGCTTTAAACATGCCATGAAACAGGCTTGTGTTGTGAAAAGCAGTTTCAAAAATGAAACCCTTACTCACGCGTGTTCTTTAATGAAGCAATAGAAGAAGTTTTAGCTTTAAGAAATAATCAGTTTTATTGTTAACACCAGTATAATGTGCAGAGTTTTACAGATATCTGGGTCCCACTACGTTTCCCTGACAGAACAAAGTGTGTGTGTGTCAGTTCACGAAGTCTGAGCACCAACTATCCCTGACCCAGGATGTTATATACACAAACAGTGAAAACGTCATAACAAGGGCTGTCTCATCCGGCTGTTGTCGTCTTCCCACCTCGTTCTCGTGGTATCTGACTCCCAGCATGTACAGAGGCCAGCCTGCCTGTTCTTTACTATCATATGACTAACGCTTCCTGCACTTTGCAACCAACTGATCTCACACTATCTATTCTACACGTCACCAACAACATACTCATTCTGATTATGAGGAGTTGCTTTTATAATTATATGCCTCTGCTTGTATCTCATGATTCTGTTTTACTTCAGCAGAAAGGCACCGAGGTTAGTGTGACCCTAATTATTGGTCATATGGTAGATATAAAATATAACCATACCTTTTACTTGTTACATTTGTTTGTCAGTTAATTACTGTGATCAAATCCACAGCTCTTATACATTATTGTAGATGTTATACATGTGCAACTAATCATTTGTCTTGCAACTGTTTTTAAAAAATGCACACACACACACACACACACACACACACACTCTGTGGAGGATTTATAAAGATGACTAAAGATGTGACTAAAGATCACAGGACCCACGTTCAGCAAGGGTCAGTCAGTAAGACATGCTGTAGTTCTCCGAGGATCCCAGAGAGGAGTAGTTCTATATAGGTGTTCCCACTCTGTCACAATTAGTTATCTGTGCTCAGTCACACTGAGCCATCAACATCTGAGATAACAAACTGTGTGTCTACTCCACCCAGAGCTCAGGTGGATCTGCGCTACCTGGCATAGCCCCCAGGACAGGCCCCCAGACAACGGGGACCACAGTTACCTCAGGACCCATAAGCAATGTGAGTAGAGTAGAGTCAGTGGTTTGGATCAGGTAGGAGCTGGCCCTCCACAGAAACCAAAACTGTCCTTGCTCTGCTAGAACTGGACTGCAACTAACGATTATTGTTTCAATTAATCAATTCATCATTTCTAGAAAATGTCATAAATAATAGCAAATGCCATCACAATTGATGTCCAAAGTGATGTCTTAAATGTGCTTGCTTTACCTGACAAGCAGCCAAGAAAAACTAAATAATTAATTTCAGAATGATCCATGAATCAAACATTTGAATTGAACTTAAACAGCAACATTAAACAGCAAATGCTTATTTGTACTTGATAAATGACTCAAACGATTGATCGATTATCAAAATTTGTATAATACATTTTCTGTCGATCGACTTATTGTTGAATCGACTAATCGTTGCAGCCCTAAGCTGGAGACACGGGGGCCGCCGTCAACAGCCTATGTATCATTCGTTGTTTCTCTTCTGAGCATATTCTGTTCTTTGTGAAGGAAACGATGGAGAACGTGAAGAAATGCAGGAACTTCCTGTCCACGTTGATCAAGCTGGCGTCGACGGGCAAGCAGTCCGCCGAGACAGCAGACAACGTCAAAGAACTGGTCAAGCAGCTACTGGTGAGAGACTTGTTCTACAGCCAGCAAGGTAGAATTTGTCCCAAGACCAATAATGTCACACACTTACAACTCCACCAGATGATGTAAAATATGTTCATGATCTATACTGCCCTACAAAGCAAAAAGGCAGTAACTGCATTTTTGGTCGAAAATGAGTTATTATCATTTTCATAATATTCAAGGCATCCTTTGTTATGTGACAAAATATCTTATCTCAAATGTGTGTCGTTTTGGAGAAAAATGGTAGTCGTTTGTACAGTAACTGCAAAAAGCCCTAGTGAAACAAAGCAAGAAGACAGTAACATCAGTTACTGTCTTCTTGCTTTGTTTTACTTCACGTAAAAACACCCGTGATGCAACACAGTGAAGTTACTGTTTCCATGGTGAACACGAAAACAACCGGGCGCCATCATTTAAAAACAGTCACGATCAGTCGAGCGACGATTGTAGCGTCTCATTTTCTTCTCGCAGCCGGGAAAAGCACAAACACGAACCATTTTCTCCTCTTCTATATGCACACGCACTGTTCGCACTTCGCACACCTTCTACTAGATCGCACACCTTCTGATTCATGGACATCTCATGTGTTCGCCTCTTCCGGCTCATTACGTTGAACGGCGTTCGCCCCCTCGACTGGTCGTGACTGTTTTCCAAAGATGGCACCCGCTTGTTTTCGTGAAGGCACTGGCTTTCTAAACTTTCTTTTTAATATACTGTCTGTACACTTACAAAGTTCTCAATGTTTCGTTTTACATGTAGGGACCCTCATTATGCTGCCGTGGAAGTGTGGTGCGCCACAGCTAGCGTTATAAGCTAATTAGCGTTATAAGCTAATTAGCGGTTTTTGATAACGGTCCAACTCGGTGGACATGTGTTATGATCATATGGTCTTATTTTGCCCCGGAATTTTGATTTGTTGTAGGTATAACAGATACATCACAGATAGAGAAACACACCCAGATACACAATCTAATATTCACAAATAATAATGTCCCCATTTGGGCCTTGATACAGCTTAGCAACGTAAGACACTTTAAGCAGCAATTTCAGCACCAGAACAACTTCTGGGTGGAAAATATTGGCCTAAAATGGTCAGATTACTTTGGGTTTGGTATATCCATGTTCAGGGAAACAAATGGTTCCAATTAGTCCAAATACAGTGTATCTAACACACCTAGAGCCCAAGTTGTGACAAAATAGTTTTTGAAGAATCTGCAGTTACTGCCTTTTTCCTTGGTATGGTGCCACATGTTTAGTAAGTAATACAAAGCAAGAACACAGTAACTGCAAAA
This sequence comes from Merluccius polli, assembly GCA_030340625.1. Classification (NCBI taxonomy): domain Eukaryota; kingdom Metazoa; phylum Chordata; class Actinopteri; order Gadiformes; family Merlucciidae; genus Merluccius; species Merluccius polli. Next base: position 5,118 of record JAOPHQ010004669.1, on the reverse strand, counting down.
TAGGGGTAAAACATCAAATCAAATATTAGGATTAAAATGTACAAAGAATAAGCTAATATAAAGTAACAAAACTGCCACATGTCCATTAATCTACCTACAACTACTTAGGCTGGACAACAGGATAACTTTAAAGTCATTTTTCTCAGTTCTGCACTCTGCGTAGTTACTGCCTTTTTGCTTTGTAGGGCAGTATAGCTTCACCACGTTTTTCCAAACATTTATTTGTATTATATTATATTATTTTATTTATTATTAATTTATTAATTTATTTGATTTGATGGGGACAGAGCACGTCAATGAAAAAAATACAAGATGTAAAAATGCTAATTTACATCCGTAGTCCCTAGGCAGGTAACAAAAAGAGAAACATTGCCAGTGACGGTATACAAATACAAATATACAAATACATAAGTAGAAAAAGACAAAATACATTGTACAACATGTCAGGTTCAAAGTGATGCACATCAAAATGTGCAGTGTTTCTGAAATGGGGGTAGGATTGCAGGGCGTACTTGGACATTTCTAAAAACAAGGAAACAGAAGCAGAATCTGCAAAAAAGCCCCCAAAATGTTTTGTGCTGGTGAAGGAGGTACTTGGCTGTAACATGATCTCCGAGGGGGGGAACAGTAGTAAAAAATAGATTGAGAACCACTGGCTTAGAGGGCTGCTAGTCATCTATGTACTCTCTAACACCACCACGCTGCTGTGCTTCTTCTGCTGAACCTAGGAGGGCAAGCTTGAAGCGGAGGACTTCACCAGCAAACTGTACAGCGAACTCAACTCCTCACCGCAGCCTTACCTTGTGCCTTTCCTCAAGGTGTGCGTCCCTCCCTCACCACTGGTGTACTCTACATCTAAGACATATACACAGACTGCTTCGGCCCGTTGCTGCGATATGTCAATGTTGCCGCCATATTGGAGAGGCCAAGACTGGCCTTTTAAACAAATGTACTCAACAGCTTGGAGTACAAAAAAAAGAAACACTTTAAAACTTTTTTTTGTACTCCACGTAGATCATAAACCCTTGAATATAATTGAAAAGTTGGTTATTATATTGGTAGTAATGTTTGTTTGGTCATTATGGGGAGACATTGTTGTGTTTGCAACTGTCAGTGTTTCTTATACGAGACGTGGCAAAACAAAGTTTTTTTCAGCCTAGGTTACGGTATATTTACGTTGATTTTACAGTACTACAGTACAGTAACTCTCTTGAGTCCTCTCAATATGGTGGAGTGTCGCCAACAAAAAATGATGTATTCTGATGTACAAGCCCTATAGAGCAGTCCACAGAAATGTACACACACACACACACACACACACATTGATGTACCATCCACTCATCCACCTCTCATCTTCCAGAGAAGCCTCCCGGCTCTGAGGCAGCTGACCCCCAATGCAGCGGTGTTCGCCCAGCAGAGTCACATCCCCCCCCAGCCTGCTGCCTCTACCCCGCCGCCCGCCCAAACCTCTCCCCTCTGCGGCCACTGTGGTCCTGGGCAGCCCCGGCCCCTCGCATCACCACGGTGGTAGCCAGGCCCCAGATCCAGCCAGGCATCAGCAGACCTGGACCCACCAACCAAATGGTATCTGTAGTTATGAAGTGCCTCGAACCAAACCCAATTGTTTGTATTCTGAAATCCGGAAATGTGCATTGTAACCAGGGTACAATTTAAGACCTTAAAAATCTTAAATAACATTTGCATAGGTCTTAAATATTTTTTGCGGTTGTCGTGAGTATAATGTCGAACATTTACTTGAAAAAGATATTTATTTGCCTCCCACTGCATGCACAAGCTGTGTTGACCACTGCATGGGCGCGATAACTAACGCGTGCAGGATACTGTTGGTTTCAGATAAGCAGCACTGTTATATTGCACTGTAAATAAATGTGTATACTTACAAAACAATTCCAGGTTGAGGACTATCATTTACCTATATGCCACTGGGCCGTAACATCTGTATTCAATTGTGTTCCAAATGGTATTAAAATGGTATTTCATTCTTATATTATTATATGGTCTTATATTACTGGTTAAAACCTGCAGATACACTGTTAACATTGTGGTGATGTTAGTAGTTAGTAGCTGATAGTCTTTTTTTGCTTTTCACCCTGTTTAAGCTTCTTCAAGCTCAGCCACAGGCAGCAGTGATGCGACCGCAGGTTACCATGGCAACAACGCCGGTTGTGACGCCCAGGAACCAGACCCCAGGACAGATCATACTGGGACCCCAGCAGCTCAGGCAGCTGAATACAGGTCAGTCCCCCAGCATCTTTCTGCCAGAGATTAGTTGTGTGTTTGTGTGTGTGTTTGTGTGTGTGTAGGGCTGCTCGATTAATTGAATTTTAATCTCGATTACGATTTTGGCTTCCAGCGATTATGAAAACAAGATAATTGAAATAAAACGATTATTTTGCCGCATTCCGTTTCGCAATGATGCTCTCGTTGTGTCATGTGTTATAAATCCAGCGCACCCCTTTCGCCCCTCCCCCTCCCTAAAAGCCCAAACTCACTCTCAGCCAGGCTGTGGCATACATGTTTATACATACATGTTTACACATGCATGTTTACTGTCTGCACCACAAGGCAATATGACCAATTTGTTGAGAACAAAAAACAGAAAAGTAAAGCCCCCTCGACTTCTTCCACTTACACACAGTCATCGATTAACAACACTCTTTATAATGCAACGTAATGTATATACATTTTTTATATTATATATTATTTATTTTAATTTATCTTTTTTTAATTATTTTTTTTTACATTTTTAGTTTTTTTTATGTTCAGTTGTATTATATTTTAAGGAAATCCACTGTTAAAAAGACGTTTTTTAAATGTTCATTTCAATAAATGCATGTTTCCAAAATCAATGAGTAATCGTGTTAAATAATCGTGATCAATATTGACCAAACTAATCGTGATTATGATTTTTGCCATAATCAAGCAGTCCTGTGTGTGTGTGTGTGTGTGTGTGTGTGTACTGATGTCTCCATTTGTCCTGTAGGTCCTCCTGGAAGGACAGCCGTCCTGCCTGTTTCTAAACCTGTTCCGCCAGCCACTCTATCTCCTGCACAGAAGAACAAGCTGAAAGAGGCTGTGGCCACTTTCAAGTAAGCACAAAAACACCAGAAATATCCAAAGCACTAATTCGCTAAACACCATTCTTCAAATGGCCATGTGGATTTTCATTTGTTGAAAACAAATTGTATGCGTGCATGCTTCCAAACGTTTTCAAACTGCAAAAGTAAAGTTTGACTCTAAAATACATTTAATATCAAAATATTTAAGCAAGCCACTTGAGGCCATGATCTATAGTGATTTTAGAACAGCTAGGGGGGTTTTAGGCACTCCGGAAAGCAATATAGTTCCTTAAGATAACACAATGATGGCAAAGCAACACAGGGTAGCATACAGGCTTTAGCATGCAGGTGCATTCATACTACAAATTAATTGTTATGCGGTCACAGGTGTGGGTTTTTTTTACGGCTTTGAGCCGTAAAAAAAAAAGCTCAAAATCAAGGACCGGAACTATCCGTTTTATGAATATCATTTGGTCAGCGCTCTTCTAAAGATGTTAATTATTTCAATACAGTCTAAGCCATCCTGTGATCATAGATTTGGTGTGAATCACCATTGTCAATCGAGTTGTGCTAAAGGGTTGTGATCAGGGCTAGTTGAGCCGAGGGCTAAATTGTGGTCGGGCCTACTTCTAGTAGATGCTTGACCATAAGGGACCATGTGTCTGTGTCCAGGGACGACGATGACATCAACGACGTGGCCTCCATGGCAGGGGTCAACCTGACTGAGGAGAATGCCCGTATCCTAGCAACCAACTCTGAGCTGGTGGGAGCTGTCACACGCTCCTGTAAGGACGAGGCCTTCCTCTCCACCACCATGCTGCAGAAGAGGATGGTGGAGATAGGTCAGACACACACACACGCATACATATTTCTTGTTTGTTCACTCCTCAATTTGTTCTTCACACCTTTATGATTCTATACTTAGTTTTTGTTTTATCTAGTCTAATGTCAGGTGTATTCTTCTCTTTGTTAATGCAGTCTCAGTGCCTTATTTCCTATTTTCATGAACCCATTACACTTTGCCACTGCAGACAAGTTTAGGCTTTCTTATTTCATTGTCACCTGCGCTTCCTGATGTCACTGGGACAACAAATCCAACTCAGTCCACTGATCCCGCTTCTGATTCAGAAGCGGGATTCTGATCAGAAGCGGGCAAAGTTTCAAGTGTAGCGTGAGAGGAAGCAGTGCAGTAGAACTTCAACTAGGTTTTAAATTTGCTCTATTGCACCCTCCAGTGTCAACCATCGTATAAAGTACACCTTTAACTGCCCTATTTTAACCACTGTGGAGTGTGTGTGGAGTGTGTTGTTAATAGTCGGTTTACAGCCTCTCACCCTGGCCCGAGTCAGACTGATTGGACTCTGGGCTAGGTGAGGCTGTAAACCCAGCTATCAACAACACACACGCCACACACACACACTCCACCACCCACCAGGTGTGATGTTGCTTAGCCATTACAAGCCAAATCAAAGTCAAAATCTATCAGCCTACCCAGTACGACTGTACCGACTGGGTAGGCTGATATATCCAACCATACATCTGGGTGGACACTCCCACATGTGATGTGACTAGAGGGTAGATTTTGACTTTGATTTTGACTGGCTTCTAATGGCTAATCAACATCAGACCTAGTGGTAAAATAGGGGCCCTTTTAAGCATAGGCTGTCTTTGTTTTAGGAAAGAGGTTTGGTGTGACCGAACTGGGCATTGACGTGGTGACGTACGTGTCTCACGCACATCAGCAGCGTCTCCAGAAACCTTCTGGAAAAGGTTTCTCACGTGGTGCAAACACAAGAACTTTGGCTTCAAGGTTGGTTCACAATTAAATTGGACCCGTTTTTACGATGCTAGTCTTTGTGAAACCAAGACCTTCACACCCCACAGAGGCCCGATTTTGTCCCACCCACATTTCGACGGAAAAAGCCAATGAAAAGTGATGTCAACAAGGACATCAATTCCCCTGATGGTCCTCTTGCCATGAAGACGTCGTGGTGAATGGTCCTCACCCTGTGGTGCAGGAGGAGAGAGCTTCGAGGCG
>JAOPHQ010004668.1:52500-56342 GCA_030340625.1 Merluccius polli | reverse complement strand
TTCACGTACGATACGACGCGGGGTATGAAATGTCGAGACCTTCGGCGAATCAAATTATCGGTGTTATTTTTCGCCGCCCTCTGTGGCCTCACTCCATCAGCGGCCGAAGAGGTGACAGTAACCTCTTCGGCTGTTGACGGAGCGAGGCCGTAAAGTCAACACATCCGTGAAGTTCGGGTCGGAAAACCCGTAACGCATTAAAGCCCAGCCATTAAAGAATGTAACAGCAGCCGCGTGGAACACCGTTATATAAAAATAACCGGCGAGAAACTCGGCCGTAACCGCCTCGCGCGCCTCGAAGGGAAGCGACACAGAGAGGACGGCAGGAGGAAAGTCGAGCTCAGGACCGTCGAAAACCGACGATAGGGAGGAAATAGCACAGATGATGCTTTCACCTAGCCTGGCAAGCCAGACCCACATCAGAAAGATGTAAGGTCTGGCTCAGCTCCATTGGCAGTGTGGGCGGGATAAACGGTTGTCTTTCAAGTTCCCTCTGCACACAATAGGATAGCGCTACAACCAATCAGAGCAACGAAGAAGGTGACGTAGTCAGACTACGTAATTAATCAAAACTCCGAATACGTATTTCTTTTCGAGGAAAGACTTCAGTGCCGTTCTTTGTTCTTTTCTCAAAGAAAATGTTAACTTCGAGTCTTGAAGAATCGCGGCCAAAGCCGAGTGGAAAGACAGCCGAGTCAGCCGAGTCGAAAGACCGCCAGCAGCAGCAGCCATTGTTTACCTCTAACGCGGAACCGTCGCAACTCTGTCGTCATGGTAGCCCGGCTTCCGACTCCGCCCCTCACGCTGTGATTGGTCTGACAGATTTTCTGTTTCCAGCACAGAAAGCCGACGGAGAAGTGCTAGACCCCCCCTGGCTGCAAAATAAATTTACTGCCGCTAGGGGGCCGTCTAGATTTCTAGGCTAGCTTTCACCGGAGCCCCCGAAGGCGACAGGCAGCGCAGCGAAGGCAACCCACCAAGAAATACACTACATCTGTTTTTCCGTTTTCCTTCTGTGCTCTCACCTGTCTTTCGCGCGCCGCAGTACGGACTGCCAGCGGAACGGCTCGGCGCAGGACAGCGACATTAACTGGTGAGGAGAGACGCGTCCGGCGGAGGAGTGTGTAACGTGAATAGAAAAGAGAACAGAAACAGACTTTTACTTTTACTATGAGTGTGTACGTCACACGGAATGACGCATTTGCTGTTCACGTTGTTGTTGTTGTTAGTCCAGAGGAGGAAAGTATAAGTGAATGTATTAAATAGTTGTTTTACTGTAAAAAATGTCTTTCTTGTGTGGAGAAAAAGGCTGTTTTATGATCGATCAGTCGTCAATAAATAGTTAGTTAGTGACTGCTCAACGTCTGGTGTCCGAGACTTGTATAATATGTTGTGTTTCCTCCGCCAGGGAGCTGATCTTCTGGGTGGACCGTAAGCTTCCAGTTTGGGCCATACAAGTACGCCAGCTCACCGTTACAAATATGGAAACCATTTCTTTCAACAAAAAAAAGGGGTTTAATTAGTTAAGAATGTGCAGATCAAACGCAAATCTTCCATCCTTCGTCCCAAACGATACCCGATTCATTAAACATGTATTTATTTAAATCGATTCATTTGAATTGCTTACCAAGCGGTGCTTGTTGTCCTGTTTGTTTGTCGTTAGGTGATTGTGGCCATCATCAGTTTTCTGGAGACTATGCTGCTGATGTACCTGAGCTACAAGGTAAGGTGGGGGCACACACACACACACACACACACACACACACGGCACAGCTTTGAAGCAAATCAGTCACTTGCGCATCCATTGGCGATTACCAAACACAATATTCATCCCTAGGGGATGAATATTGTGTTTGGTAATCGCTGCTCTCTATGACTGTTACATATGATATAGGGCCTATATCATATGTAACAGTCATAGGAGAGCAGCGGTTCAGTAGAAATGTGAAATGACGGGGTGGTGCAGACGTGATGGACTAAGTGCTCATAGTTGAAGCTGACGCACTTGAGTTGACTTTCACAGAGGAGTTCATGTAATGTGGTGATTCACTCAATGTAGTGTATGTGTGTGTGTGTGTGTGTGTGTGTGTGCGCGCCTGCCTGCCTACCTGCGTGCGTATGCGTGTGTGCGTGCGTGTGTGTACTTGTGCGTGTGTACTTGTGCGTGTGTGTTTTTGTGTCTGTGTCTTAGGGAAACATTTGGGAGCAGATATTTCACGTGTCTTTTCTCCTGGAGATGATCAACACGGTTCCATTCATCATAACGGTAAAAGTCCGACTGCAACGCTAACGCTTAAACGACAAACTATGACTCCCACGATGATTAGTCATCTAAATGTTTCAGAAGTTGGTGAAATGTGTATAGTAATTTAAAAGTTTTTCATAGACAATAAAATGTCATTTGATATGAATGAAACTTTTTTTAAGTCACTCATAAGAGACTCTCAAATCTCTGTTCATGTTGTAATGGTTGTTATGTTTCACAGTCTTCAATGAATATGAATATGAATTTGGCTTGATTCCTAGTCATTCATTTTTCCCCTCAGATTTTCTGGCCTCCAATAAGGAACATTTTCATACCTGTTTTCCTCAACTGTTGGCTGGCTAAGTGCGCTCTGGAAAATATGATAGTAGGTCCACTTCACATGTAATAATACAAATAAATACATATTCTATAATCTGGATGGAAGCATGTTTTATTGCTATTATTATATTACGTTATGTTATATACTTTTTTTTTGTAATTTTACATTAGATCTCATATGTAGGGAATGCTTATGCAATCTGTTTCATGTCTTTGTCTTATCTAGAATGACGTCCACAGAGCCATTCAGAGGACCAACTCAGCCATGTTCAACCAGGTCCTCATCCTCATCTGCACCCTGCTCTGTCTCGTCTTCACTGGGTGAGGACGCACTCACTCACTCACTCACTCACTCACTCACTCACTCACACACTCACTCACTCACTCACTCACTCACTCACTCACTCACTCACTCACTCACTCACTCACTCACTCACTCACTCACACTCAATCAGTCAGTACGTTTACATGCACAGATTATATCGATTAAAGCCATAGCTCGTCTATGCTCTGCAACTGGACAACTGCAATTGTCCGCGTATACATGGCGGTGAGTAAATCGATTCATTGGCCGGAGCATGTCATACCCCGGTACGATAGGTGGCGCTGTGCCCATTTCAACTAGTGGTAATAGAGCCACTGGTTGACCCCTTTACGTCACCAGCAACAACAAACTCATTCGAGAAATATGTTTTCAGTAGGACAGCTGTCAGTTCACTTCGGGTCCATATCATTTCTCCGACGCTCCACTGTTCCTCTCGGTCGTATGCCGACTCCTCCGGCTGCTCTGCCGGCGGAGAGTCCGCGTACGACCGAGAGGAACAATGGAGCGTCAATGGAGAAACGATACGGACCCGAAGTGAACTGACAGCTGTCAGCTGAAACATCGCTTTCTCCTCCATGTCGCGTTTCAGTCTGGACTTCAGAGAGTCAAAGCCAAAGTTAATTTCCCCCAATTCCTTTTCCCCATGGGCGAGATAAACCCGACTAGGAGTCTTTACTTGTTGTGTACCAGAGAGTCGGAGAACCCGACTCAGTCTGTAAGATTCACAATATCAGAGAATACCGCCGTCAGTTCGGCCGTGGCGCAATGAATGAATAAAGATCGTAGTTACTTTACAACCTCGTTGATGAGCAACATTTAGAAAAACATGGACTTTAAATTCAGCCTTGGGTTAAATCGAAGCGTAGTGTGTACTGAATGCATGTTGATGATGATACACTCCTTATAGGGGTAACTACATCGGCACGGCACCGC